>PVJI01006588.1:0-85211 GCA_004026765.1 Micronycteris hirsuta | reverse complement strand
TGCAATGAACCAGAATGTCAAAGAGAGATTGTGGGAGGAGTTGGTATGTGCCAGAAATGGAGGAGAATTATCCTAACCATTGAAACATTCTTGTATTTATATATTTGTAAGAAAGATAATCTTTATTTTTGTAATGAGGAATTCCTTCTGGGCTGTTATCAATTTAATTGAACTAATTTATTGAAAGAAAATATTCATTTTTTTAATTGAAAAAATTTTTTTTCTACAATAGTTCATCTAGAAATTTTCAAAGCTTTAAATGTTGAAGAATTGTTATTTGATGTGTCAGAGTGGATATTTTAACTACTATTTCTGGTGAATAATGAGATGACCCTCAGATGTCTTCTGGGGTACACTTGACAAACACCTCTTTTTTTCCGTTTTAGTCAAATTTATAACTGCTGTATTTTTGTGTAGAACCATGATACCTTTTAAAATGCTTTTCTTACATATTTTATTAGTAAAGGTGGAATTGCAAATATGTATTTCAGTGCATATTTTTATGTAAGCTAGCCTTTACCTTGGGTTAGTTGGTATTGTGAAGATTGAGTGCCTAGCAGAGAGTGACCTGGTAAAGTGGTTAGTGATGGTAGAGATCGCTGCATAGATAGACTGTAAATACCAGGTGAATGCATCTTAAAAGGACTGTGCTTTTTCTTTCCTTAGTGTATTACTTCTCCTGGGTAATAATCCTCTATGTTCTGTTTCAAAGATAATCTTTGATATTTGTATTCAGTTTTAAAGTCATAATTCTAACAGTTGTTTAAAAGGTACTCTGTTTATTCAACTGGTACTCATTTCTATCTTTATTCCAGGGCTTTGCTGTGCTTGAGTTCTAAATTTTGAGATATATTCACACATACATTGTGCATGTGTGGTTCAGTTTACTGGCATACATTTTTAGTTAACTTTCTGATAAGTACATACAAGATTTATTATTTAATCTCTTACATATATAAATACTACGTTAATACATATACTAGAATCAGTTTAGTATAGAGTCCTGGGTTGAATAATTTTTCTCTCAAAATTTTGGACATGTTGTTCCCTTTTGCCTGACCTTCATTTTTGTAGACTTATCTGAGGCATGTCTACTTTTGTTCTTTTACAAAACCTTTTTAATTTTTTTCTTGTCCTGCCTTGGAGCTCAGACTAATAACAGTAGCAACAACAATGACAATAAACGTCCCTTGTAGTGCAGTTTGCTAAATTATGTCTTGTTTGGGTCTGCTTTCATTAATTTTGTCTGGAACACAGTAAGTTCTTTTGATCCATATTCTGAAGTATTGTTTTCATTTCAGGAAAGTTTACTTCACTTCTGATTTTGATTATTGCTTCAGTTCCATTTGTTTTCATTTCTTCAAAGAAACTCAATAGCACTTATGCTGGAGGCAGTATTGTGCAGAGGCTAAGAGGAGAGCTCTGTATTCCACCTGCCCATGTGGCAGAACCACTCTCCTGAACCATGGTGGGCAAAATGTTTGCCTCCCAGTGCCTCAACTTCCTCAGCTGGGCAGTGGGCACAGTGGGAGTCCTGCCTGGGAATGTCTCAAGGTGCCAGGTGTACGGTGAGCTCTCAGCCTAGATTAACCATTTTTATTGCTAACCATTCATTTCTCAACCCACTGTATTCTGGCCTCGTCCGCCTACATTATTGTATCTAAACTTTTCAGAGTAAGAGGGTGAATGAATCAGCACTATTCATCCTTCCTCTCTTTCCTAAAATATTAAGTTGTAAGAAAATTAGTCATGCTATATGGCATAAACCTCCCCCCCACCCACCACATATGTGCTTTGCTTTCTCATTATTTTTATCCTCTCATTTCTTTGTAGTCAGGGAGAGTTCTTTTACTTGTTTGTTACCTTTGCTGATTTGCTTTTCTTCCAGTGTCAGCTTTCTTTCTGGAGTAGAGTTCTATTCTGTTTTGCATTTTTAATATTCCCAAAATCTTTCTCTCCTAGCTCTATTTTCATATCAACCTGATAGATACTTAATTTTTTTTATTACAACTTATGTATCAGAGAGGGTCAGGCAGTATGGTCTACTCTTTGAGTGAAATTGCCTGTCCCTGGTTTTAGCTGTGTGATGCCAATGAAGTTATTCATATCTCTCTGTAGCTCAGTCTATTTCCAGCTCTATAAAATGAAGATAATAATAGTATCTACCTCATGGATTATTGGGAGTAATAGATAAATTAATATATGTAAATCGTTTGGGAAAGTACCTAGAGCAGAATAAACACATAGTAATTATTAGCTATTATCATTCTTGTCATTATCATCACCATCAATGACATCACTCTGTGTTTCTGTGCCAGATTCATGGAGGTCTTTTCTTCTTATTCAAGTCGCCAAAGAGTGTTCTAGTTTTTCTTTCTTTTCTGGTTACTATTAAAACACTCTTAGAAGCATGGTTTTTCCCCCCCAAAGTAGTTGGAATTTTGTTCTGCAGTATTCTTTTTATAGCCCTTATGTGTGTTTGTTGCTTGTTTATTCATTTCAGAACAAGTAGAGCTCTTTCTAAACCTCGGTTAGCAAGACATTGATGTCTGACTGCTCTTGGCCATGCATGTTACCGTTTTGGGTGTTGTAGCTCCACGCGGGCTCTGTTAATGAGCTCAGTTTCCTCTCACCAGAGGTAATCAGGCAGCTGTCCCAGAGTGAAGTGGGAGCCTCTCTTTCCATCTCTTCCTGCTCTCTGACACTGCATGGGTGGAAAATATGAACACCAGCAATTTCCCCACTGGTACCCTCCTTCAGCTACCTCCCTCAATATAATGACAGTTTGCATGGTTATCCCTGTTCGAATTGTTGACCTGTTGTTATTGGGAAGCTGGGGTTTGAGAGACTGTTGCAAGGGAAGGACCAGATGGCAGGGTTGTCTGACCCTCTCGCCACCTCACTCAGTCACTCCATGTCAGATGGCCTGTCACCCAATTCTGTGGTTGGCAAATACATAGAAATCCATGCTGAAGTGGAAAAGGATACATGCCTTCCTTATTGTTTCAGGAGGGTAGCTCTTGTTTACTTCTGGCAGTAAAACATGTATCACATACTTTCTTTGGTCCTTACCATATGTCTCTATGGTTTTGTAGTTCAATGAGAAATCCTCTAGGACTTTGCAGTAGTGTGACTATAAGGTCAGTTTTTCTGAATTTTCTATTTTCCTTCATTTGGTATTTTGGTGACAAATTGGAAGAGGTTTTTAGGGTTGCTATAGGAGATACCACTTCCAAAAGAATCCTCTCTATTTTAACCTTTATATGGTTCTTAGGTGAGGTCTTCCTAAAAACTCTCTAGGCTGTCATTCAATGGAGTCTTTTCACAGATGAGTAGGATATTTACTGAAAAAAATGATCAAATAAGTAGAAAGGAAATGAAGGACAATTACTTTGGATTTTATTAGTTTTAGTAAAGTAAATAAGACCAGCTAGTTTGGGCTGTCACAAAAGTGAAATAAACTGAAACATCAAAGGTTTTACAAATCACCTTCTTGTATTGATAACATTTCTGAGATCTCGTGAAGTTATATTGTTTTGTTTTGTTTTGTTTTTTATCCTGAAGGAGAAGATAAGGACAGTTAAGGAAAATGTTATTTAGTTAAACACAGTGATAGAGACTGACCTAAGAGTTCTAGCTCTGCCACCTTCAAGAAACACTCCCCCAGTCCTGGTCTGGGTGTGACAGAATTTTTGCTTCTGACTAGTTCTCATGGGTAGTGATGAGTGTCAGCCTATTTGCTAAGAAATTCTTTGATTTGCTCTCTTTTCTTCAATATGGATTCATAATTTTTAAAGGGACATTTATCCCTGGCAATTTATAATTTAATTTTTATCATTAGAGTCACAGTCCTAATAGTTATCTTCTCATTTACTGATACCTGTTTTTTTCAACAGGTATATACATCATTTGTTTACATCTCAAATACTTTTCTCTACAATGAACATCACTTCACTTTTATTCTTAAAATCACTTTTTCCTTACTATAGACAGAAGGAAGTTTATCCTTTTGAATTAATAGTCTGCTTCATTTTCAACCTCTGTGACAGAGTTGCATAATTCAAAGTCTAATATTCATCTTCGGTTTGGCAAATATTTGCTATTTTTGAATTTTTTTCCTATTTTACTTTTATTACACTTTATATAGAAAGATACATTTCTTATTTGCAAATTATAGGCTCTCTCACATAATGACAGTATATCGAAAAATAGGACTTGAAACATTTTTCTTGCTTTTGATGACCTTAGATAAGTCATTTTTTTCTCTGCAGAATTATCTGTTGAATAGGCATAATGGTGTTTGCTCTCAGACCTAACAGTTTTGCTGTCAGGACCAAAGGAGGTAGGGCAGGATTTTCAGTACGGACTACATCCTGTCAGTCACAAACCTCTAAAAATACAGTTTCACCTGCCCGACCACCGAAAAGTTTAATTTGTCTAGGTTGGAGTCTAGCCATTAGTCACTGCAGTGCAGACAGGTTTCAGAACCACTGAGGTAAAGCATGTGGAAGCATTTAGAGATATGTTAGTGGTAGTAATACAAGATTTGACACAGGAACATGTCACATTGTTGTACAGAAGGGAAATAGCTTGTGTTGGAAGAATTTAAATTTCCTAGTTCAGCCTGAGTTTCAGCTAGGTAACTAACTTCAGTAAGTTGACTACTTTTTTATTTACTCTATTAAGATTCAGATGATATAGTACCACCCTTACTCTTACCTAATTGTCGTGGGGATTTTGTCCCAGCAAAATCCGTGGGTGACTGTAACCCGATGTGTAAAAGAATCTCACACCAAGACAGGCAGGGAGAAGAGAGTCCGGAGCCACGGGACCATTTCCTCCATCTTGGAAAAGGCCCCGGGCGTAGCTCAGCCGGGCTTCTTATTAGAAGCTTTAGGACACATTTACATTGGATTGATTATTCATGGGCTTATGCAGAACAGGGGTAGGTTTACTCATTAACAGAGCATAAGGATGTAAATTCAGGTCCGGTGGCAGACAGGACCAGGGTATACATTGAACAGGAGACAAGTAAATTGAGGGTAAGCTAACTATGGCTGTTAACCTTTAGGACCATAAAACATTGAGGCAGTGATTCATTAACTTAAGCTTCCTGACTTTGGGGAAAGAGAGTCTCAGCAAGTCAGAGAATTTCTTAAGATACATTTTTGCCAAATTCCCATTAGAGAATTCCTTTTCCCCTGACATGATCCACACTTGTCCACACGGGAATCACGCGGAACTGCGCTCTTTACGTGTAAATTCTCAGGACCGCATGTTTACACGCGTGTGGAAAGAATTCCCACACCTAAATTCTTTGGAATTTGAGGGATTGATCAGGTTAAACTTCACTTGGGTAAAGTAAAACTCTGAATGCAATGCTTTTCTTTCCTACTTCTTAATCAGCATTTTACATAAGAAGTCTGTTGCTTCTTATGCTTATATATTTATATAAGAGTAGTGATTTGATACCTTCTAAACAACGAGAAGCAAGGTGGTGGTGGGCATACATGTATTCTCATGTTAAGAATACATTCTGCCCTGGCTGGTGTGGCTCAGTGGATTGAACACCAGAGGGTCTCCAGTTCAGTTCCCAGTCAGGGCACATGCCTGGGTTGCAGGCCAGGTCCGCAGTAGGGGGTGCGGGAGAGGCAACCACACATTGATGTTTCTCTTCCTCTCTTTCTCCCTTCCCTTCTCTCTAAAAATAAGTGAATAAAAATCTTAAAAAAAAGAATACATTCTAACAGACTACTTAAAGATAAATCAGATTCCTTCTGTTACATTGTACCATGTGCCGTTCTTAGAACCCAAATAACATAGTTGACACAGTGTTAAAATCAATAGTCACAAAATGAATGGAGAGTCCTATAGATTTTAGCTTTTAGTGAATAAATTTCTCTCCAAAAATTATAACGTGAGTAAATTTTCCTCTTTGAACTTGCAACAATGAATCACTCACATCTTACCAAGATTAAAACAAAAAAAAAATCAAAAGTTAGAATAGTTTTATATCTATTTAAGAAATTGAATTTGTAATTAAAAGCTTTTCACAAAGAAGCCATTAGATTCAGATGGCATCACTAGGGAATTGTTACAGATTTTAAAGATGGAATAATACCACTTTTCTAGAGACTAGAAAAAACAGTAAACGCATCCCAAGTGTTGGGAAATAGTTCTGAGTGGCCCTAATAGTTCCAAGTGTCTGAGGGCTTCTAGAATCCTTAGGTTCTACTAGTGAGAGTGTAAATTGATCAAAATCACTTTGTAAAATAGTTTGGCTCTCTGTTAAATGTGAACAGATCCATAACTTCTGACTCAGCAGATTCATTCCTAGTTATATAACTGTGTACATAAGTGCACCAAAGGATTTGTAAAGAACATTTATTGTTTCATTACCATAATAGCCCAAATCTGGAAACAACCCAGGTGATCGATGGAAGATGGATGATACTTAAATTTCTTACATTGAAATCCTACACAGCAGTGAAAAAAAATCAGCCACTGCTATATACAACAGTATGGGTAAATCTCACAAAGAAAATGTTGAGCAAAAGAAGCCAGTAAAATAGCTTATGGTTTCATTTAAACAAAATTTAAACCCCGCCACGTCTTACCTATGGTGATCAATTTCAGAGTAGCAGTAAGTTTGTGACTGGGAAGGGACACGAAGGAGCTTCTTGAGTTCTCTTTCTTGGTAGTTGCAGGCGTGTGTTCATGTCATAAAGTTTGTGAAGCTGTAACTTTATCATTTTTACCCCCTTACAATATGTGTTATTTATTTTTTAAGTAAGCAACTCAGAAAATAGGTAAGTGTGAGTAAAATAGCCTGGAGCAACTTTAAGGAAGGCACTGACAAGCAGAAACTTAAATCACACATTTATACGCTGTTAGTATGTTCAGCATAGGATTGTAAATGAAGTGCAGTTCGCCTGATTTTTACATGACTCAGAAATGAAGCTCCTTTTTACTTTAAGGGAAGGAAATAATTCCTTTAGGATATCCTATGAGAAGCTCATAAAAGAGTACTAATAACCTGTTCATATATGTTTTATTTTAAAAGTTGGCATCATTTAATTTAAAAAAATGTGTAGCGAGTAAAGGGAACTCTATCCATGAGATGCCTTAACAAGCCTAATTGCAGTGGAATACTCTCACGCTGTGAGAATTGTTTCCATTGGATACGTGATGGAGATCACAAGAGCCCTGGATTATTAAATGTTTTACTTTACTTTTTTGAAAGTGTGTGTTCTCACTGATACAGCAGCCTTCTTTGTTGCGCTTACGGTGAAGTGACAGGATCTGTTTCCTTTTCAGGTGCAAGTGTTTGGACTGTATTCTGGAGAAGAATTTCATGAGACTTTTGACTGTCCCATTAAAGTAAGTATTCAGTAAGTTTTAATTTATCTAAGCATATTATCAGTGAAGGCCATAAGGATTTTAATACTTTGAGTACTACCAATTTTCCATTTTAGTAAGCGTTTATTAAACACGATGTACTAGATACTATTTAATGCTTTAAAGGAGCACAGGATGTATGTTACGTGATCGTGATCTCAGTTTATCCTCAAGAATATTCTTGTAGTGTGTACAGTGGTACACACACACACACATCTCTGACTCAAGCTGGCAAAACAATGTTAAGGAGTCCAAAGCTGAGAGAAGTTTCTGTTAGCTGTTTTTGTTAGTGATGGCTTTGGATGGAGTGATGTTTGACTGGACTTTAGTAAATGGACAGGGCTGATGGAGAAGTTGGCTTTCCATGTGGAAGAACAATATAAGAGAAATGGAGATGCTAGAAAGTTCAACTTGTGTTCAGGACACGGCAAATAGTCTAGTTTAGATGGTGCATAAAATACTGACTTGGCAGGATTGTTATACAGGCACATGGGCTGGCTGTATATTTAGGCTAAGGTATTTGGACTCTATCTGATAGATAAGGAGAAATTACTGAATGTTTAAGAGAAAAGAAGTGACATAAACTGAGCTTAAGAAAAATTAATGTGGCAACTGTGTATGGTAGAGATTGGGGGGCTGGTAGCCACAAGGCAGGAAGCCCAGTTTTAGATAACAGTTATGTTAGTTAAAGCGATGATTGCAGTTGGGAAAGGAAGAGGTCATTTATTGTTTTCACTTGTTTATTCTAACATTTATGGATTGACAGGTAAAGGGGAGATAGGGTCAGATAGTGTTTTAGAAAGTCAAATCTGTCACGATAAAGGGTGATTTAAGGAGGAAAGTGACTGGGAGCAAGAGACAATTTAGAAGGCTAATGCAGTACTCTAGGCAGGGCATTACAGGTATCAGTAAAAAGAGCAATAGCAAGGTTGTGGGTTTGAACTCTGGTCAGGGCACGTACAAGAAGCAACTAATGAATGCATAAATAAGTGGAACAACAAAACTGATGTTTCTTTCCCTCTCTCTCTCCTGCACCCCTAAAATCAACAAATAAAAACAAATTTAAAGAGAGCAATAGTGAGTTTAGGCATACCTCAGAGATATTGAGGGTTCGTTTCTAGACTACTGTAATAAAGCAAGTTTGGCAATAAAGAAAGTCATAATCTTTTTGCTAGTGGAGGGTCTTGACTTCAGTTTCTAAAAAAACAATACCTATGAAGTGCAGTAAAGTGAGGTATGCCCATATTCAAGATGAGTAGAAGAAATGAATTGGGAAAGCCTTTGGGAGGCAGGCTTGACAACAGGCCTAGTGATGGGTTTGACGAGAGCGATGGAAGAGGAAGGGGATGCGGGTGAACCAGGCACACGCTTTGGCAGTGGTGTCGGAGTGCCGTCTTGCACTAAGGGGTGATTTGAGTAAGGGCATTGCTGATTGGGTTTTGAGTTTAGATAGCTGTAGTATATTATGGAGATTTTGGAAACATGAGTGTGGAGCTCAGGGTGGAGATTGGCCCTAACAACACAAGTTGATAACCACAGCTGAGTAAAATGAAGCCGCTTTTAAAGATACCTAGTAATTCTAGAAATCTATATGATGAAATTAAAGTTAGGTAGCGGGGGTGGGGGCGTGGGAGTGGTGAATGACAACAAGGGATCTAAGAAGAGTCAGTTAGAAGGAAGAGAGAAGACCCAGAGAGTGGTGTCGGGAAGCCAAAGGAGAGAGGGTTTCCAAAAGGAATTAGTGGGCAACGGTGTTGGAGGGTAGTGTGGAGATCACATGAGGTGAGAATGGAAACAGGGCATTTTATTTGGTAATTGTGAAGGCATTGGTGGCATTAGTGAGGACAGTTTCACAAGTAAGAGGATCACCATATATTACAAAGTAAATTCATGATAAAGTAGAAATAACTAGTATAGACTCTTCTTTCAAGAAATTTGGTAACGAAGAAGAGAGATCATCTGGTGGGTAGAGAGAGGTCAGTCCCCAGAGGTTTCTGCAGATCATAAAAGGGCAGGCATTTTGGTAGATGGGGAAAAAAAAAAAAAAAAAAAACAGTAGCAAGGAGAACATCGAAAACAGAAGAAAGGGAATACTTAGTGGAACAGCAGGAATGTGATCCACCATGAAGGGAGGGAGAATAGCCTTGGGAAAGAGTCCTGCAGCCTCTGCCTATGAGACAGGCATGGAGGAGGTGAGCGGAGCCTCTGCCTATGAGACAGGCATGGAGGAGGTGAGCTGAGCCCAACTACTGCCAAGTTGGGAAGTGAAGGAGCAGTAGTTAGGGGAGGAAACCCTGATGGCCTTGTTTTCTTAGAGGTGAAGGAGGGAAAGGGTAAGATAATGTGACTGAGTTGCATAGAGGATGTCTGGAATAATAGTTGCTACCTAGGGTTACATATTACAAAAACACGAAAAGTACTCTTATGAGAGGGTTGAAGAATGTGTAACAACAGAATGAATAAATGATTTCATTTGATATCTAGGGCGGATTAGAAAAGTGTTGAAGTAGGGCTAGCCTGGGAGGGAGGAGTGGTTAGAGAATTGAGTGGTCCTTCCATCAGCCCTAAAATGACAGTGTAGGAAGAGGAATTTATTCCAATGTAAATGGAAATTTATAAGAATATAAAAGATTTTTAGTTGAAGGCTTATGAAAGTATAATGTGGATTTTTTTAATGACTGGAAATAGGGAAAAAAACAATGCATTGATGATTACATATATGCAGGCTTACAGCAACAGAAGGGGGCCCCTCAGACAGTCTGGCACTGAGTGGTGACACTGCACCTTCAGAAAGCCGCTGGCAAATGATGTGGGAAGTGACAAGGGGTGGAACAGCTTGGGGAGAAACCTGTATAAGGGGTTGGGAAGAGATTGGCTGAGTGGAAAGCGAATGAGAATCGGGGGGACAGGAGCTGAGGCTGGAGCTAAAAGAGAAGGTCCTGAATGATTAGCTCCATAACTGTTGGGTCCTGCAGCTCTTTGATGTAGCTACACTAAGTGTCCACGAGGCTGCATTGCCCTACCTGTTCCACTTGGTGCCTTCCATCATTGGAAGGCATCCTGGACAAGGAAAGAGCTAGTTGGGTCTTTCTCTAGGATCCTTCTATGAACTATATTCAGTTGCAAACATTTGTGACATCTTTCTGCCTTGATTGGCCTACTTTGCAGTCTATAAGGAAAGAGTGCCTACCGAGAGTCCTCACTCAGCCAAAACTAGATCTAGCATTCACTCTAATCTTTTAGCTTTGACCTGGCTTCATAGCAGAAATCTTTTCACACAAGAGCAAAACTCAGACATCCTCAATTGTTGCAGAATATTACCTGAATAGATTATTTCCTACCATGATAGAACTATAATTTTTAGATCATGCTCCCTGTAATGTATAAAGAGTTTTTATACTGTGCCTTAACCATGATTCCTAAACTAGTGTTGGGTACTTGTTCCCTTGTAGATCATTGCTGTGCATCCGCATTTCGTGAAATCCAGCTGCAAGCAGTTTGTGACCGGAGGGAAGAAGGTAAACACTGTTTGCTATCATGTTCAGTCTTTGAGGGGTGGGGATGGGGTTTGCTCTTTCATTTATCCTTAATATTTTTAATGTGTGACTATTCATTAGGAGATATTTTGAGAAATAACAATGTAACCCTAAGACCATCATCTCCTGGGGGAGGTGTGGCCCCAGTGTTTCTCACCAACATTCCTTAGGAGTGGCTTCAGTGCAGGACAGAAAGGAATAGGGTGTGTGTTACTCAAACTGCCTTCTAACACTGAAATATTGTATCCCCCCACCCCACCCCCCAAAAGAGGTAGCATTTATTTTTTTTTCTTTTTTCTTTTTTCTTTTTTTTGTTTCTGTTTTGTTTGTTCATTTATTTCATTTTTTATTTTTTTAATATATTTTATTGATTGTGCTATTACAGTTGTCCCATTTTTCCCCCCTTTCCTCCCCTCCACCCCCCCATTCCCTACCCTTTAGTTTTTGTCCATAGGTCATACACATAAGTTCTTTCTCTTCTACATTTCCTAAACTATTCTTAACCTCCTCCTGTCTGTTTTCTACCTACCGTTTATGCTACTTATTCTCTGTACCTTTTCCCTCTCTCTCCCCCTACCATTCCCCTGTTGATACCCCTCCATGCCTTATATAAATCCCTTTAATATTTCATACAATAAAGGCTGAGTGATGATGAATTCCTTGAACTTGACCTTATCTGAGAAGCATTTTATCTGCCCTTCCATTCTAAATGGTAGCTCTGCTGGATAAAGTATTCTTGGATGTAGGTCCTTGCCTTTCATGACTTGGAATACTTCTCTCCAGCCCCTTCTTGGCTGCAAGGTCTCTTTTGAGAAATCAGCTGACAGTCTTACGGGAATTCCTTTGTAGGTAACTGTCTCCTTCTCTCTTGCTGCTTCTAAGATTCTCTCCTTATTTTTGATCTTGGGTAATGTAATTATGATGTGTCTTGGTGTGTTCCTCTTTGGGTCCAACTTCTTTGGGACTCTCTGAGCTTCCTGGACTTCCTGGAACTCTATTTCCTTCACCAGCTTAGGGAAGTTCTCCTTCATTATTTGTTCAAATAAGTTTTCAATCCCTTGGTCTTCCTCTTCTCCTTCTGGCACCCCTATGACTTGGATGTTGGGACGTTTAAAGATGTCCTGGAGGTTCCTAAGCCTCTCCTCAGTTTTTTGAATTCTTGTTTCTTCATTCTTTTCTGTTTGGATGTTTTTTTCTTTCTGCTGGTCTACTCTGTTGATTTGAGTCCCAGTTTCCTTCTCATCCCTATTGGTTCCCTGCAGTTTTTCTCTCATTTCCTTTATATTATCCTTCATTTGTTCAAGTAACTGTGACAATTTTTCTTCAAACTCTGTGAGCATCCTGATTACCAGTGCTTTGAACTGTGCATCTGATAGGTTGGCTATCTCTTCGTCACTTAGTTGTATTTTTTCTGGAGTTTTGATGTGTTCTTTCATTTGGGCCATTTTTTTTTTCTCGGTGCGCCTGTTACTTTAAGGGGTGGAGCCTTAGGTGTGTCACTAGGGCGGGACAACCCACGTCGTTGTGTTGTGACGCTGTCTGTGGGGAAGGGGTCTGAGAAGGAACAGTGGCGCTTACTCTGCTCTCTGCCAGCTTTTAGTCACTTCCCCCACTACCCACAAGCTAATTGGGCCCTTCTGTGCTGATTTCTGTTGAGGGGGCTTGTGTACATTCTAGGACACTGTGGATCTCTCCAATGAACTTCCCTATGAGGCTGGGAGTTCCTCTCACTGCTGCCTCAGCCACCACAGGTGTTTTTAATCAGTGGTTTGAGGTTTTATTTCCCCGCTATGGAACCCTGGGCTGCTACGCTCTCCAGTTTTTTCTCCCAGTTTATCTGCGTACAGTGTGGGAACTCCCCCTCCACCAGCCTGGGCCCCACTGGGTCCAGGTCTGCCAGCCACAGTCTTGCTGCAGTCCCCCAGCTGCAGTCCCGCCAGCCAGCTACAGCGTTGCCTGCCCTGCTCCACAAACTCCCGCCTTGCCTTGAGCCCTCTCTGCCAGGCTCCGCCTTGCCTACGGGTCTGGATGAACTTGTCTTCTTTAACTCCTTGGTTGTAAGACTTCATACAGTTCAATTTTCTGTCAGTTCTGGTTGTTTTTTGTTTTTAAATTGTTGTTATCCCTCTTTTGGTTGTGCGAGGAGGCACAGTGTGTCTCCCTATGACTCCATCTTGGCCGGAAGTCTGTATTCTTAATAATCAGCTGATTAGGGGAGTTTAATGATTGCTTTTATCCTGTGAAGGATATCTATAGTCTCATCAAGTTTGCCACAGTTTTCCTACATGAATGTCTTGTTAATCTGCTGTATACATGGGTTAACTGTGCCGGTAACATAGTCTCCATTCTTCTACTTAGCATTTGATATCAGTAATAGACATCTCTAGAAAGGACAGTGTGAATGTAGCTGTTTGGGCCAGAGCTCATTGAGTAGATAAATGAACATTGTGTAAACAACAGAGAAGTCCATCATCTAAGTACAGGTGAGGTAATCTGGAAAGAAGTTAGAATTTATACTAAGATATACATTCTGATAAGCAAGAAGGAAAAAAAGTAGAAATCACTGAACGCTGAAACAGGAAAGAAAATAATGATTTTTGGATCATCTCTTTGGTCATCATTGACTGCTTGACAAGTTTTTCTATGTTTAGTGTCTATGAGAGACCATTCTCATACCTCCTTTTTCCCTATTCAGTTCTCCAGAAACGCATCTGTAGACATTTCTTCTCAAACACAAAAAGGTGTTTAATTAAGTGTATACAGAATAAATACAGTTCAGATCATCTGGTGAAAACTTCTAAAAAATGGTATTATTAAGGTAGCATTTCTAATTAAAATAATTTAAAAGAAAACACACACAACACAGGTTTAGTATATTGTATAAAGGGCTTAGCTTATTGGTCATGATAAAAGTATATGTATGGTATTTTGAAGTTAAGAATCATACAGTGTAAAGTCACTTTAGATTTTAATAGCTTCATTTATATATAATTTGCATATGATAAAGTTTACCAGTTTAAAATGTAGAATTCAATGGTTTTTAGTATAATTATAGAGTTGTGCAGTCATCACCATAATGTAATTTTAGAACATTTTCTTCATCCCAATAAGGAAACCTTGTACCCACTAACATCATTCTCTATCTCCTTTCTTCCACTTCTCTATTTATATAGAATTCATTTCTATATAAATTTGCTCATTCTGGATATTTCATATAAATTATGGCTATTTTGTGTAAATGGACTCATATAGTACTTGGCTTTCTTATCTGACTTCTTTCATTTATTTTCTAGGTACATCCATATTATAGCATGTTTTAGTACTTCATTCCTTTTTATGACCAAATATATTTCATTGTATGGATATATCATATTTTATTTAGTCATTTATCAGTTGATGTACATTTGAGTTGTTACCTCCTTTTACTATTAGGAATAAAGCTGCTGTGAACATTCATGTACAACTTTTTGTGTGGCCATGCATTTTCATTCTTCTTGGGTACGGAATTGTTATTATATGGTAACTCTATGCTGAACACTTTGAAGAGTTGTCAGACTTTTCAAAAGTGAGTGCACCATTTTACATTCTCACTAGCAATGTGTGATGGTTAATTTTCCACATTATCACTAACACTCAGTTTTATCTTTCTTTGGTGATAACCATCTGTTGGGTGTGAAATGGTATGTCATTGTTTTGATTTTCATTTTCTTAATGGCTAATAATATTGAGCATCTTTTCATGTACTTATTGGCCATTTGCATATCTTTTTTTTGGAAGAAATGTCAATTTTTCCCCATTTTTTGATTGTGCTATTTGTCTTTTTATTATATAGTTGTATATATTCTTTATATATTCTGGATACATGTTTCTTGTCTACATATGACTTGCAAATATTTTCTCAATATGTGAGTTGTCTTTTCATTTCATTGATGTGATATTTGAAGTACAAAGGTTTTTAATTTTGATGAAGTCCCATTTAATTTTTTTTCTTTTGACACTTGTGGTTTCAAGGTTATATTTAAGAAGTCATTGCCTAAACCAAGGTCATATACCTGTGTTTTCTTCTAAGAGTTTTATAGTATTAACACTTACATTTAGCTCTAGAATCCACTCTGAGTTAATTTTTGTGTGTAGTGTAAGGAATGGGTCCAAATTCAGTCTTTTCTATATGCATGTCCAGTTGTCCTAGGATTATTTGTTGAACAGACTTTTTTAAAAGATTTTATTTATTTATTTTTATTTTAGAGAGAGGGGAAGGGAGGGAGACAGAGAGGGAGAGAAACAGCAATGTATGGTTGCCTCTCACATGGCCCTCACTGGGGACCTGACCTGCAACCCAGGCATGTGCCCCGACTGGGAATCGAACCGGGACCCTCTGGTTCCCAGCCTGCGCTCAGTCCACTGAGCTACACCAGCCAGTGCTGTTGAACAGACTTTTTCACCATTGTCTTGGTCCCTTTGTCAAAAATCAGTTAACCATAAATTTCCAAACTTTCTTTTCTAATGATCTGTATACCTGTTCTTGTACTAGTATCCCTTTTAGGTTTTAGAGCCACTAATTTTGCTGTAATTACTTGTGAACTGACAAACAAATGCACTCCTCTTCAGGTATTTTGATTTTGAGTTCTTTCCCTTTAAAAAGCCATTATTTCTTCTACTTATGTTAGGGGCTTAAGAAACATTGGTATGTAGAATTCCATTGTGTAGATGTACCATAGTTTCTTGATCCATTCATTTGTAGATGGGCAGCAGAAAGGAGGAAGGAGCTTATACCCTTTGCAACAGCATGGATGGAACTGGAGAGCATTATGCTAAGTGAAGTAAGCCAGGCAGTGAGGGACAAATACCATATGATCTCACCTTTAACCAGATCATAACCAACAAAAGTAGAAAGCAAGCAAAACATAACCAGAGACACTGAAATTAAGAACAGTCTAACAATAGACAGGGGAGAAGGGGGAGGGGACATTGGGGAGAAGGGTTTTCAGGAATCACTGTAGAGGACACATGGACAGGACTAAGGGGGAGGAGGGAGGCTGGAGGAGGGAGACTAAGGGGGAGGTGGGGTTGGAGGGGGAGGGAGGAGGGGAAGGGAGAGGATGCAAATAACTGTAATTGAACAACAATAAAGTAATTATTTTTAAAAAATAAATGTATGTGAAAGTTTCGGAAAAAAAAAGAAACATTGGTATGTAAATATGTCCTCTGTGTCCTCAGGGACTTGAAACATACAAACGATTGATTTCTTTGGATACATTAACATTTATTATGTAAATGTGTATTTAGTTAGTAGTAAGAAGAAGTGTATATTCAGTAAACCATAGTGACTTCTCTGTATACAGTTAAATAACTATAGAGATTTTCCAAAATGTGCACCAGTGTGGTGTGGTTTGCAAAAATCTCCAAAGAAAGTTCTTCCTTCTGTATGTGTATGCACTTTTAAAGATTACTTAAGCTGTATAGTATTGGCATTTGTATCTTTTGTTTGTTTTAAAATAGATTTATTTAATTGATATTTTAGGAAGTATATTTCTTTTTCTTTTTTTTAAACTTTTTTTTTAAGATTTTATTTATTTATTTTCAGAGAGAAAGGAGAAGGGAGGGAGAAAGAGGAATGTATGGTTGCATCTCACATGGCCCTCACTGGGGACCTGGCCTGCAACCCAGGCATGTGCCCCGACTGGGAATCGAACCGGGACCCTCTGGTTCCCAGCCCGCGCTCAATCCACTGAGCTACACCAGCCGGGCGAGGAAGTGTATTTCTAATTTCATTAACGAGTGTGTATCTTTGATTTTAAAAACTAAGAAAAATTTTTAATTAAGAAAGGGGAACTATTGTAAAATAATTATTTTCATCTTAAAGTATTAGCACATTTTTAAGAAGAGTTGTTTTAATATTTTTAAATAACCAAGTTATAGTATTTTAGACCTTTGAAAAATGAAAAAAGCAAAGATTTACATTGGCACACTCATAAAACTGCTCATTCCAACTGTACTTTTCATCTAGCATCATAAACTAGCAGAACAAGTTTGAAGAGTCCAACATTTAGCAAATGGTGTTCACCTTGCAATAATTATATATTGTAGATGTCAAGAGCTCTCTCTTTAGAGCAGATGGCAGACCAAGGAAAGAAAAGAAAGTAAAGATAAGTATCATGTAACTAAGAGGTTAAGACCTTCTACCTTTAAGAAATAATTTAATTTTCAAAAACAACAATTGGAGTAAAGACTAGTCAGATGAAGGTGTAATGTAGAATGAAGGCATTCCTAACCCCGAAGAACACTGATCTTCCATAGACTGACAGCCAAATGAATCTTAGAATTATATGCCAACTTCTGTAAACATTGGTGAAAGTTGCACAGGGGGTAGAGAAGTGAAATAGGAAAAATAGAAGTCCCACAATGAGATAGTCATGCTACTATTTCATAAGACTATTTGAAAGAGATGTTTAACTTAGTATTTTACTTGTTTTGATTTTATTAAAAATTTCAATTCCTTAAAAGCATTTTTAAAAATAATTAGAACATACTTTACAGAATAGCCCTGCAAAACAGTGATGCAGGAGAAAAAGCCTGATAGTGTAGTTTGAAACATTTGTTGATATTTCCTTTAAAGGTTTCAGCTTCTTAGTTCTTTAGAGATAACTCCTTATCCACCAGGGACTAGGAAGAAGAAGCTATAGTTCTGTATGGCATAAACTTTAATTTTAGGTTTTCAAGGTAACTTCTTAGCAGTTGAATACCATAGCTAGCTCTATGGACTCCCATCTGACACATGAGCATATAAAAAGCTTATTCTAAATTCTGCTTTGTTTCCATGTTGGAAAAAAAAAAAAGGAAAAGGAAAAGCACATCTCTTAAAAGTGCCGTTGGAGAGAGCTTTCAAACATGTGAACCAATGGATTTTTTTTAAGTGTAACCTCCTTATATAGCAAGAATTCTACTACATGAGGATAGCAATGAGATTTCTGTTTTAGAAATAAGTCTGCCAAGCAGATCTTGTCTGGATTTTTTTTTTTTTTTTGATTGCATAACTTTCTCTGTCAGCAGGTAAATTTTAGCTTCCTACAACCTTTACCTTTGAACTTTGAAATACACTTCATAATAACTGGTTCCACTACTTTGACAAATTATTAAATTGTTGCAGTGCTGTTTGCAGCAGAGTTCATTTTTAGAAACAAGATAGTCAGCTGTTTGTCGTTGCGGTGGGATAGAATGAGAGAGCCTGGCCACAGGACAGGTTGCTTTGTAAGCTGGAAAATGTCACTCAGCAATTGAGCAAAGGACCTGTGTGAATGAAATAAGGAAAAGCATCTCACACGTCAGGGCCAAAGGCTGGTGGCAAATTTTCCCTGAACGATAGAGGTGGTAGCATCAGCTAGCTTCTGTAAGTTTCCAGTGGTGATTTGTAACAGCAAATTTCATCTTGAATCTTTTTTGGAAGAGGATTTAATAGAGTAGCTTTTTGTAATAGTTCTATCTTCTTAGCCTTCAAATGGCCCAAACTACTGTGAGCGCTAAACACGGAAATGTAGAGGTGCTTCCTTATGTGTTTGCTCATCTTCTGGTCAGATTGTAACTAGGGTTCTTAGGGTCAAAAGGAATTTGGTATCAGTTATGCCTCTTAGTCTGCTGTCCAGTGGATCTCCAAGATGGTATTTCTGCAAGTGGTCAGATGCTTGATTTTAGGCAGCCTTCTATATACAAACTTTTCTCACACATTACTCCACAGGTAGCTGTCTGTTTTATGTCCTAGTGGTTGCATGTTGATACCTTAATTTTTACTGGGTACTATGCTATACCTTGTGGTTCCATTCCTAGAAATTTATTTCACGCTTTAACCATATTAAAATTGTTTAAAAACCACCAATTAATAAGAGGTAAAAACAAATACAATGTTTACAAATATTTTTTATTTATGTAAAACCAAGTTGTAAAATAACTGTACTATAAAAGTATATTTGGGTTATATTTTTCTTTATGTGCCAAACTGAAGCTACAAATAGAAAATCCAGTGATGAAAATAGAGATCGTGTTTAGTATCAAAAATAGGTGTTCTTTGTTGCTTTCAAAATTAAGTTTGTTTCAAATATTATTGAATAATTACTTTTTTCAGGTCAATCTGTAGGACTCAAAGTCTTTGAGATGGATCTATGACAACTTTATTTTCCTCAGTGATCCTCCTTGTTTCATACCCAGCAAAAGCCTGTTGAGAATGGAAGCCTTTTTCCTTTAATGAGTTCAACTAACTTTTTCATATGTAATGTCTCCATATGGATTGCATCATCCCCGAGTTCTGATGTTAAGCCTACTACCTCTCTCCTTAGAGCAGTCAAACTGTCTTTGCTTCTGTGGAAAATATTTTCCTTTGCACATTGAGAATGCTCTGTTTGTTCTTAAATATTTTGAATAGGGAATGACTACAAAAATTTCCTAGTTCAGAATGCTTATTATATTTTCTTGAGTTTAATACTAGTTGACTGTCATTAACACTGGGTGATGTTCTCCCTCTCTCTCTCTCTTCTAACAAGGCTCTATTTTAACTACTATTACTAACTTTTAGAGGTTTTTTCCTTCTCTTTTTTCTTTTTTTTTATTTAAAGATAAGGCTATATAAAGCAAGGGGTCGTAATTTCAGCCTGTGTTAAGTTGGTGTCACTAATACAAAGTAAGTCACATTCATTTCGCTGGAATCTTTGGCTTCTTGAAGACAGTTTTGTGTCAGAGTCCATGTTGGATCTGTGAGTACGTAGCACCTGGATTTCAGGAATGGCAGTATATTTTCAAAAGCAAATAGGTAGAATGCTATTGTTGGAAAACAGTTAGACAATAAGACAATTAATCTGAATGTGATTTGTAGGAAAATGAGTATTTCAGTCTTTTGAGAAGGAAAAACGTGTGTGTATATGTATGTATGTATCATTATGGGATAATTTTATAATCTTTTGTTATAGAGCATTTTGGGTTTTCTCCCCTGTTCATTTGTTTCCTTTCAATTTTTAATTCAGTGTTAACCAGTATCCTCTTTTGATGTGTGTGTAACAGTGAAAATTGGAACAACCTAAATGTCTAACAATAGTGAATTAGCTATGCCTTGACCTGCAGCCAAAGGTCACTGGGGACACACCAATGGGGTGTGAGGAAGAGGGTGTTAGAAAGAAGTCATTATAGGATTTGTGCTGGTACAGGTGATTTGGGAGGGTTTAAGGAAAAAGGGCTTTGCTCTAGATTGGATACTGTCAAGAAGTAAGAATAATTCTATGATTGGGTATTTTAATAAATCTTGTCTGGAAAGAAGAAAGACTAAACCAAGGCTAAAAACATAATTGATGAAGAAGCAATACTCACTCATTTTAGCCTGGTTAGGGGGATGCTTGGTCATTCATGTGGCTTGGAAAACATTTCTATTTTGTCTGCATTCAGACATGATTATGGAGTGTTGGTGTTTTGTCCTGATTCTTCATAGTCATGAGCTTGGTCTGATGCTGGTGTTTCTGTGAAATTGTTTATGTTTGTCTGAAGAACGCCGAGGCTTAGTGTTGAATGCCAGGCCAGTCCCAGATGTCAGCTTTTCTCTTTCTCATTTGGAACAAGTCAGATGCCCAGCATTAGCTAGATTGCTTCAATTGAGGTATGTACTTAAAAAAATATATGTATGGTCTGATTTTATTTTATTTTGTTTGGTAGATACATGATTATGTATGTAGCAATATTTATGGAATGCTCTACAGCAAATTGTTAGCAATATGATTATGATATTATTAACAATGTCTGGGCAGATTAAGAGTGTTCTTTGTGACCTTCACTGCCTTTTATTTCTTGCATTTTTATAGTAAATAGGCATTATTTTTATAATAATAAAATAATATATAAAGTAATCTCAACTCTGGATTTTTTTAAACAACATTGTAAATCAAATGAAATTCCCAACATTATTGAAGTCTTGACTTAGCTCAGATATTCTTTAATGGTGATATAATATTCCATCCTATGAGTCTATTTATTTTATTTATTTTTTTTTAAGATTTTATTTTTATTTATTTTTAGAGAGAGGGGAAGGGAGGGAGAGAGGGAGAGAAACAGCAATGTATGGTTGCCTCTCACATGGCCCTCACGGGGACCTGGCCTGCAACCTAGGCATGTGCCCTGACTGGGAATCAAACCAGGACCCTTTGGTTCCCAGCTCGCGCTCAATCCACTGAGCTGCACCAGCCAAGGGCATCCTATGAGTCTATTTAATTTTCTTAACTGTTCTCATATTATTGGACCTTTAAGTTGTATACAGTGTTTGGTTAATAAATAGAGCTGAAAGGAAGCTAGAGATATTTGGGCATGAACTTTTGTCTGTGCTTCTTAATGTTTTTTTGCACTGATTCCTAATTTGGGAGTTATTGAATCAAGGAATATGGTTACTTTTTAGGCTTTTGATTTATACTGCAAAATACAATTGCATTTCAGAACACATAACAATTTTACAGTAACTGTGTGTGAGCAGACCTGTTTCACCACATCCCATTTGCCAGTGTAATATACAAAGATAGTACATTGTTCTATTTTGTAACTTCTTTGCATTATTAGTAACTTTGGACATTTTTACTTACTAGCTACTTACATATCTTCCTTTGTCATTTGTCTGCTTGCATGCTTTGCTCGGGGCAGCTTTTTATATTGCCATAGAAGCCCAGATAATGAAGACTGTCCATTTGATATTTATTGTCAGTTTGAGTGCAAATTATTGCTGCTTACTGAATAGCCTGTGGCCTTTTCTCCAATTTTGGCTAAATCTGGAATAATTATTTTTTTTCTCCCAGAGGCTTTATATAGGAGTCATAATGAGCCTTTAGAGTAGACACTGAAGTGTATAAAAGAGGGCGAATATATTCTACTTTGCAGATGTGCATCTGCCCCAAACTGTCAGTCCTGCCATTTCCATAGAGGCTGTTAAGGACAGGCCAATGCGCCCAGTTAAAGGAAGGTTTACCTAACCTGGTTTCTTCTGTAATGTCCTGACCTTTTGTTATTCTCCTGTTTCTTTTCTTTTCTTCCTTTTTTTGACTAAAGAAAAGTCATGTATATATATACTTAATTTTTTAAAGATTTTATTTATTTTTGGAGAGAGGGAAAGGGAGGGAGAAAGAGAGGGAGAGAAACATCAATGTGTGGTTGCCTCTCTCTTGCCCCAACTGGGGACTTGGCCTACAACCCAGGCATGTGGCCTGACTGACAACCCTTTGGTTTGCAGGCTGGCACTCAATCCACTAAGCCACACCAGCCAGGGATACACACACACACACACACACACACCTTTAATTTTAGAGAGAGAGGAAGGAAAGAGAGAGTGGGAGTAAGAGAGAAACATAGATTTGTTGTTCCACTTATTTATGCATTAATTGGTTGATTCTTGTATTTTCCCTGACCAGGAATTGAACCACAGC
Source organism: Micronycteris hirsuta (assembly GCA_004026765.1). NCBI lineage: Eukaryota > Metazoa > Chordata > Mammalia > Chiroptera > Phyllostomidae > Micronycteris > Micronycteris hirsuta. Next base: position 62,842 of record PVJI01006588.1, on the reverse strand, counting down.
CCTGGTGTATCGGGATGATGCTCTAACCTACTGATCTACCTGGCCAGGGCTAAACATTTTGCTTTTCTTTTTTCTAGATTTTATTTATTTATTCTTAGAGAGGGGGAAGGCAGGGAGAAAGGGAGGGAGGGAAACATTGATCTGATGCCTGTCGCACACACCCTGACCAGAGATTAGGTCGCAACCCAGGCATGTGCCCTGACATGTGAATCAAAGTGGCAACTCTTTCTTTTTGGGACAATGCCCAACTAACTGGGCTACACTGGTCAGGGCTTGCTTTTCTTTTACTTAATTGAAGTGCTTGTTCAAATACATAAACCTGTGTATTCACGTGACTTTTTTTGTTAGTCAAGACTTAGCAATATTGTATTGTTTTCATGTCCTTGATGTGCAAAGGTCTCACTGCAATCATCTATGATTGAGATTATGTATAGTTAAAATTAGAGATATTTGTTCATCACATAGAACATTAATTCAAGTTTACTTACACAGCAGATGACTTTTGTGTTTTCTCTTTGGCTGCTGAAGGACCCAACCTTGAACCCAGCCCTGCGAAATGTAGCCTCAGACAGCTGCAAACTGAAAAATCGACCCAAGATGTTTGACCAGCCAAATATTAAATCTGTGGAATCCATAATAGAAGTTTTATTTTGCTTTGGTTTCAGTGGTAAATTGTTTTAAAATGCCGCCTTTGTTTCTGAAATCACATTTGCAATTGTGTTTGCTTATGCAGAAATTGCAGATCACTAGTTTAGGTAGGGGTCTACCTCACATGCTGGCTACAGTTGATGCCTAAATCCATACAGGTGAGCAGGTAAACACATAGATTTATAGCCATCTGTTATCACAAACTTTTAATATAAAGGAAACCACTCCTAAGTGGCACTGGTAATATTCAGCTTCTTTTGTTCACCTTGAACCCATAGCTTGGATTTCTTGGTCACTGAATTGACTCTTCCTTACGTTGATACTGAGTCTTTTTAAATTTAAAAACATTATTCTATCTACTCAACTGTCACAGATTTAGTTAACTTCTAGGGGTTTTCCAAAACCTGTGTGGCATTTGAACTGCGTTTACTCAAATATTGCGTGGAAGCAAGCAACCTGTCAAGTGGGCTCTGGAAACCCATCTGTATGTAGACTTTCTATGGCAGCAGTATTTGGCCTATATTTAACTGCTTTTAAACATGTTAAATTGCCTTTAAGGAAGGGAGTTTGAAAGATTGTAACTTGTTCAGAAAATAACCACTGCATTTAAAGCAATAAAATATTTGGGAAATTCCCTTTTTCTTCCTTCTTGTCTTATGTTCTCTTGTGATGGTGTTTGAAAAAGCTCTGTGTTTTAAACTTTGGTACTGAGCCAAAGCCAAGCTGCAAAACAAAGGCTCTCTCTGTTCACTGGGGTCTTCCTGCAGTCACTACTGCCTCCATCCAGGTTGAAGCCTCCTGTCTGCTGTCGGCAGCCAGCTACCATCCCAGGTCATTTTTTCTCATTCACTTTTTTGACTTTTAAAATTTAATTCCTAATCTTGGGTTTGTAAATCCTTCTGTGACAAGTCCTCCTCATCATTATTCCGTTTGTCTGTTTTTAAGGAGAAAAGTCTTCTTTGGCATGTTGTGACTTGTTGGGTTTTGCTTTTATTTTTTTGTTTCTCTACCGTATTATCTGGAGTTCCAGAATCTTCTCTGATCAGTCATTTTATTTTTTGTGGAGTCTTTGTTTCCTCTAAGCCCCTTGGTGCTTCCTATGGGAATGCATCTGGTACCTGAGACTTGCCCAGAGCCTTATACCCCAGGTCACAACCTTTCCTACTTTCTTCTCTGCCTCAGAGCAAGCAGTATTGCTGGGGTTTAGGAAGCCTGAAGGAATCCAGTGATTTATATACCTGAAAGATCACAAGATGATTAAAAAGGGGCCCGTCATGCTCCCTTCCTCCATCAGGGAAGAGCGGGAGATGGGTAATGACAGGTGCTATGCGACTAGAATTGGCAGTTTTATTACAGTCCAGTAGGAATCTCGCCACATGTGAGGGAGATTCTGGGATGTGCATCCTCACACTGTGTACTGTAGGAAAGTACTGGATAGATTTATCAGCACAAAACATAGAAGAATAAAGTGTATTGCTGAAGATGTGAGAGCTCCTACTGAAATATAAGTACCAAGAGTGCTGACTGCCAGAATGTGGATTTATGGGAGATAAAGCCCTAAAATACTTTTCCAACAACAACAAAAAAAAATAGACCTTTTGGAAACAGTTTTTTTTCTCTATGTACTTAGCTCCCATTGAGCTTAAATTGCTCTCAGTATTGTGATAATGACAGTTCAGTGTTACAGGATATGGAAGATGAACCAAATAAATTAACCAGCTCCTTTTAAGGTAGTTCACTCAGTGTGGCTAACCCTCTAAAATGCTTTGTAGAAAATTCGTGCTCAGTAGGTTTCTAGGCAGTTTTATGACTAGAAGAAAGAAATGGATTTTATTAAATGTCGATGAAATACAGATAGTTTTGTGGTAGTTAAATTAGCGTAGAATATTTGTAAGAAAAGCAGCTTGTCTTTACTGAAATCACTGAAGCATAACTTTCCTTGGCATTCCTGCCAGGCAATGTGTTTCTGCTTGAAATTCCCATAGACTAGCATTAAAAAAGCAAACGGAGAGTGGATTGTCTGGTCCTTTTCCCTCCTATATGAAACTGTATGTCCTACAAAATGTTACAAATCAAATCCTGCGTGTACAACAGATGTATTTGGAGAGTTTCAAAGGCCAGTAATGGGAATGATTCCATAATTACTAGCTGACAAAGATTTTTATGCTATATATGGATTGGAAAATAGGACTCATTAGTAAAGAATAAAATGGAGTGCAAAGGGAATGCGGAAATAAATGCTTCAAGGGCCAGGCAGGTAATGCAGAGGAGAGAAGCAGGCTGGGTACAAGACAAGTGGGCACTCAGCAACCCACACAGCCTTCTGCAGGCAGGCAGACACATTTCAAGTAAATGCTTTTCAGGCCAAGTTGGCATCCCTAAAATAAAGGAACTGCAATTATCTAAACTGAAAGGGAAATATTAACCTTAAAAGTAGTTTTCAACTTTTTGACAGGCTATGCATAAATTAAATCCTCTTGCATTGAGAAATGGGATATAGACCAACATTTTGAGAATAGGACATGGGGTCAGTATAAAGTGGCTCCTTTCTCAAAGCAAGGGTATATATTATGGGGACAGTCACAGGGTTCTTTTCTTTAGTTTTTGAGATTAGGCCAGATTCCACTGGACATCATTAACTACAGATGGGCTAAGTACCTGGAGAGTTTTCATATCTCCTCCTAAAACAGGGGTATCAAACTCATTTTCACAGGGGGCCACATCAGCCTCGTGGTTGCCTTCAAAGGGCCAAAATAATTTTAGGACTATATAAATGTAACTATTCTTTAAATGTTAAGGAGTTGAAATTACGCTCAGCCCTTTGAAGGCAACCATGAGGTTGATGTGGCCCCCGGAGAAAATGAGTTTGACACCCTTGTCCTAAAGCAAATAGATCGTGTGTTTGGACAGTGAAGGAAAGATTAAGACTGATAGGCCTAGGAAAGCCTACATAGTATTTGTTATTTATTACGCCTGTGTGTCTAGCGAAGTATAAGATGTGATCCTTTCCCCCAAAGCATTTGCAATCTGGGAGATGAAAGGTAAATACATGAATCTCAGTGGCCAAGATAGAATATGGTACTCGTTATCCGTCAGTAGAACCAGCATGATCCTAAAACATACTGAACCAAGAATTTAGGGGGAAATTTTTTGACTTATAAAAGAATTATTCTAAATGATGATCTTCCTAATATATTTAAGGGTATTTATATATAGATTATTACTTATTTTCATCCACAAAATACGAAGATGAAGTGATTAAGGCTATTGCTATTTGCCTGGCTGGTGTAGCTCAGTGGATTGAGCGCAGGCTGGAAACCAGAGGGTCCCGGTTCGATTCCCAGTTGGGGCACATGCCTGGGTTGTGGGCCAGGTCCCCACTGAGGGCCATGTGAGAGGCAACCATACATTGCTCTTTCTCCCTCCCTTCTCCTCTCTCTGAAAATGAATAAAATAAGATCTTTAAAAAAAAAAGGCTATTGCTATTTGAAAAACATAAAATAACATGAATTATATCTAAAATTGTAACGCAAATTAATTAACATCTGTTTCTTCTGCAGAAGTTAGTATATAAGCCTCCTACACTTTTTTGAGCACCCCATCTGTTGCACAGAATGTCGTGTATTGTCTGTACTATAAAAATGTCATTAAAGGAGAAGCTTCTTTGCTCCTTTGACTCCACATCAGAGCAGAGTACACAAGACTTGTTGTAATAGAACTCTGGAAACTCAGACTCAACTGTGAGTTGGACTGAATTCAGAATTCTCTCCTTCCTTTTTTCTTGTCCCTTGCTGGAAGTTCTCTTTGGAGCTAGAGTAGGAGACAAAGGGAGGCCAGGGTCCAGCTGGCCTCAGCATCCTCCCATAACCAAAAGCACACCAACCGCAACTGAAAGGGTCGGTTCGAGTAGGTTGGGATTTTGGTTGCCATTGCAAGACTTTATTAATAATTCTCCATAGTTAGTGTTTTGTTTAAAAAAATAGTTACAGTTTATGTGAATTAATTCTAATATTCAGTATGCTTCACACATTCCTTCTTTCTCTAAATATCAGTGAATTTTTTATTTGTTTTATTGTTTCAGCTATTCCCCTAAATTATTCTAATTGTAAAGTAAAAGAATGAATTTTTATCACCACATTTATTAACATTGTAAAAATAATTCATAAGTTTCATGCGGAATAATTATAAAACTGAAAATATAAAAATCTATCACTTATTTCTAGAATTAATTGTGATTACTTTATAATATATTTTAGATTTTTATACATGGATACACATTCATGTTTTATTTAAAGGTCATCATATTTAATACTAGTTTTCAATCTGCTTTTTTATTTAATATGCCTTAAACATCTTTTCATATTGATAAATGTACATGTATAAAGTCATTTAAAAATGGATACATATTATTCATATGTCTAGTTCTGTCTACCACATTTTACCCAGTTTTTAGTCCATTTCTGGTCATTATAAATAATTTTACATACATGTTTACTCACTTGCCTGATCACTTCTTAGCATGAATTTCTAGGCATGGACATAACTGGTTTCATTTTAAGCTTTGAGTCCATAATCCTAAAGGATCCCCCAGGAAGATGGTGGGATTACTGTTCAATAGTGTGAGGGTGCCATTCCCTTTGTACATGTGTGTACACACATACACAATGCCTGATCTTGTCATGATTCACCTTTGTCAGTTCTTTCCTTTTTCCTTCATTTGTCAGTCCTTGGGCCATTGTTATAGTGTTTTGAGTGTTAATTTTATAAAATGTTTCACTGTCTGGCAAGGTCAATCCATACACACAAATTGCTTTATTCAAAAACCACAGTGAGATACCACTTCACACTGGTCAGAATGGCCATCACAAACAAATCAACAAACAACAAGTGCTGGAGAGGATGTGGAGAAAAGGGAACCCTAGGGCACTGTTGGTGGGAATGCAGACTGGTGAAGCCACTGTGGAAAACAGTATGGAATTTCCTCAAAAAACTAAAAATGGAACTGCCTTTTGACCCGGCAATTCCACTGCTGGGATTATATCCTGAGAACCCTGAAACACCAGTCCAAAAGAACCTATGCACCCCAATGTTCATAGCAGCACAATTTACAATAGCCAAGTGCTGGAAGCAACCTAAGTGCCCATCAGTAAATGAATGGATCAGAAAACTATGGTACATTTACACAGTGGAATACTACACAGCAGAAAGAAGGAAGGAGCTCCTACCCTTTGCAACAGAATGAATGGAACTGGAGAGCATTACACTAAGTGAAATAAGCCAGGTGGTGAGGGACAAATACTATGTGATCTCACCTTTAAGTGGAACCTAATGAACAAAACAAATAAGCAAGCAAAATATAACCAGAGACATTGAAATCAAGAACAGTCTGACAGTAGCCCGAGGGGAGGCGGGAGGGAATGATGGGGGAAAGGTTTTCAGGAGCAACTGTATAGGACACATGCACAAAACCAAGGGGGCATGGAAGCAGGGGAGGGAGGTGGGGATGGCTGGGTTGGAGGGGGAGTGGTGGGGATTAAATACAGAGAATGCAGTACATGGAGATCTTTTTTTGTTGTTGTTGTTGTTTTTTCATTAACTTGTAGAGCTGTGGACTTTTTCTTGTTTATAATTTTGATTGCATCCCCTAAAAGTTACATTTGTAGTATTTGTGTTCTCATTCTCAGAGAGCTCTGGATATAGTTCAATTTCCTCTTTCGTCCAATAATAGAGGTTACTTATTTTTTACTTAAGTTTTTTCTTTTTTGGTTTTGTTTTGCTTATTCTTTGTTAACTGATTTCTTGCTTAATTTTATTGTCACCTGAGAATAAGAAGAATTATTTTTAAAGTTTTATGACTGTCTCATAAAACATTTTCATTTCATTTTCTATTTTCAGTATTCAGAGTTGAAGTTGCTGTGAATTTATTGTAGATTCTCTGAGAACTTCATTGAATTTATTTTTATTCTGGACAGTGGTGGAGAAGGAAGTTTTTGTTATTGCCTGAATTGGAACACAATCGTCTGTTGGAAAAATGGCTACCAAAGAATATAAGCATTGGTGCCGAAGGGAAGTGCTGTATTTTTTTTAAAGCCTGCTTCCTGCATTTACTAAGGCAATTTGAAGGGTGTACAGGTACTGCTCACCTGTCATAACTGGCACAACTATCCTTGGTAGGTGACATCCTATTGCCAGTATGCCTGCTTTCCTTTTCAAATGTGTTGCCAAGCGGTAGTGGGAGTGGCTACTCAGGTGTCAGCTACCAGTGCTGACCAAAGCCTCTGTGATCCTACATGACATTTTCCCCATGACTACCCTCACCTCCAGCCCACTCTACCCGACCCACTACTTCCCAAGCAGGCTTTTTCTTTCTTTTTTTTTTTAATTTCAAGAATATAGGATTTAATGGTAAGCCATTTATCAGCATGCACTGATCTAACATATCTTCTTATAATAACCTGAAAGAAAAGTAATTACAGTTGACCCTGACCAATGCCACGGTTAGGGAAACTTCACTACTATTAGCCTATCATTGACTGGAAGCCTTACCAATAATAAAAAGTCAATTAACACATATTTGTATGTTAAATTTACTATATACTCTATCCTTACCATAAAGTAAGCTAGAGAAAAGAAAATGTTATTAAGAAAATCCTAAGGAAGAGAAAATTCGTTTACAGTATTTACTGAAAAAAAGTCAATATATAAGTGGACCTGCGCAGTTCAAACCCATACTGTTCAAGGATCAACTATATTTTGAAGTTAGATTTTATCCATAATAAATATCAGTTCTTGAAAGTTAACATCTGTTCACAAGCACAGATTTTTACAGAATCTTCACTATAGACAGTGGTAAAGAGCCAAGACTTCATAAGCAAAATCTGTTACCTAAATACGACTTAAAATATATCACCATAGTTTTGCCATAGGAAACTCTTCTCCGAGCGTGAAATCTGTATATTTGTAGATTGTATAAAAAGAGGCTCATGCTCAGAAAAAGGTAACTACATTTCTTCAGCATCATAAGGGGCTCTTTATTCTAATATTAATCAAATACAAGCCAATGGTCTGGGGACAGCTGGGAAACATTGATGGAAACATCAAGGCTGCTGTAGAACGGTGGGATGTGGGGCTTCAATATATTTCTTAGAATCTGTCTGATCCAGCTATTTCTGGTAGTAATTACACCCTTCTTTTTGCATCTGCTTACACACTAGAATTTTTCATTGTTTTTGTTTGCTAAATTACTCAGTAAAATAAAATTATACAAAGCACCAACTAGACAAGCAGTTTCCAACCCAACTTGCACATTGCAAACACTGGAAAAGATTTTTATAAAACTTATGTCTGGATTCCATCAGAATATCTAACGTTGGGTCCTAATATCATCAAAAGCTGCCAGGTGATTCATATATGCATCCAGGATTGCGAACCAGGCAGTGGGGTAATGAGTGAGCCTGTCCAGATAATGTAGGAATGGTAGAGCATAGTCAAATCATCCATTCATTGTGTTATACTATCTAGAATGTAATCAACTTAGAAAGGGTGAAGTCTTGCCAATAAATTCCAGTGATCCTCAGGAGTCTCAAATTCAAATCTAGAGGAGCTGGAGGTAAAATGAAAAAGGAAATTTAATAAAAAAAATTGGGAGCCCTCACTATGACAAACAGGGAAGAGTTCAAGCTCCAACTAAAGGAGGTGGCTGTGACTCAGCTCGGGCTAATTATCACAGAATGTGAACCAGTGTTGCTGCATATTTTAATTTTTCAAGAAAAATTAGGTGTGTGTGTGTGTGTGTATAATCTCCTGATTTTTCAAAATAATTTATGAAGTTGGAAAGCAAAATAATGATGCCTGCTGAGTAGACTGGGAACTTTGCTATGCACAACCCAAGGCCCAAGTCCAAGTGTTGGAGCTATAGGACCAAGGAGTATACCCGGTGGTGTCTGCAGAGCCTGAGCTTCCTGCCTGAGCTGTCCATTGTATACCAAGGGTCAAAAACAAACTAATTAGCCACTAAACATGTGACATGTAACACAAGTAAACATTTCTCCAAACTATAATTTATCCCTTAAAAATTTTACCTCATACTACCATTAAAAAAGAAAATGAGCCCTTACGTAAAAATCACATTAAAGTCATTTTGAGAGACATGAGATCATAAAATTCTGTTCTAAAAATGGACACATCAGTGGAACAGACATAATATGAGGGGGTGTCCATTCAGACTTGCCCAAGAGTGGTAATGCTAATGTGAAATCAGAAGATGGTTACCTCCTTATGTGTTCTTTAATACTTACCTTATACTGATACATACATTAAAAACACAAAGTGTCTGTGGATTGGTTAGACATTGAGAAGTGAATATTGCCTATTGTTCTATTATTATCACTTGGGCATCTCTAGGCCCCGCATGTATTTATGTGTTGTAGAACATGTACAGATGATTTCTAGAAAAGCAGTTTGACAATGCACATCAGAGTTTCTCAAGCACATACTTTCCTTTTTTTTTTTTTTTAAGATTTTATTTATTTATTTTTAGAGAGGGGAAGGGAGGGAGAAAGAGAGAGAGGGAAACATCAATGTGTGGTTGCCTCTCATGTGGCCCCCACTGGGGACCTGGCCCGCAACCCAGGCATGTGCCCTGACAGGGAATCGAACCTACAACACTTTGGTTCACAGCCCATGCTCAATCCACTGAGCTATGCCAGCCAGGGCTTCAAGCACATACTTTTTGGTCCAACATTTACACCTTTAGTAACACATAACCTATATGAATACACAAGTACACAAAAATTATATGTGCAAAAATTTTTGCCAAGGAGTTTTGTGTGTCCTACATTCCATCTCTGGAAATCCTGGGAGCCACCTCCATACACTCAAGACATCATCCAAATAAAAGCAGAGGATATTTGGAACTGGGTAACCAAAGAATTACTGGAAAAAATAAGCTCCCGGGAAACCTTTTTAATTAGTTTTTCAAATTGTAGGTCACAATCCATGGGCTGGTCATAATGTCAATCTAGGAGATTACCACTGTTTTTTTTTTTTTTTTTTTTAATTTAGAAGAGTAGAATAAAATAGAGCAGACAGAAAACACTGAAATAATTTAAATATAGTAAGGGGAAATGTTGTGTTTCATAAATACATTGTTTCCTTTTTCATACATACATACACAGGCATCCAGATACCCATTACGATGTAAGTTGCGTTTCTCACTCTGGGTCACAACAAAAAAAATCGAGAAACAATAGCTAAACCTTTTTTTTTGGCTAATGTTAAACCAAAATGCTACTTTTTTGTCCACTGGTAACAGGTGGCAGCTTTTTTAGAAAACCCACTCAGTTATACATGAATGTAAGTATATGTTGTTTGTAAGGCCATGAAGAGGTCCAAAAGTATACACATCAAACAGGGAATATGGAAGGTATTATAAAATGGGAGAACTTTCATTTTTATATTTTCATTACTTTATGTACTCTATATACAATATCCTTATAGGCTTGTATTGCATATTTTTCTCCTTCATTTTAATTTTTCAATTACATTTGACATACATTATTATATTAGTTTCAGGTGTACACCCCAATGATTGTACATTACATAACTTACAAAGTAATTATCCCAATAAATCCATTACGCTTCTGACAACATACATAGTTTGAATATTACTGACTATATTCCCTGTGCTGTACTTTACATCCCTATGACTGTTCTGTAGCAACAAATTTGTCTTTCTTATCCCTTCATCTTTTTCACCCATCCCCCTGACGCTCCACCTATCTGGCAGCCATCAAATGTACCCTGTATCTATAAGTCTGTTTCTATTCTGCTTGTTTGTTTATTTTGTTTCCAGATTCAATTGTTCATAGATATGTATGATTTTCCACTTTATTGTTCATATTTTTATATATTTTTTATTCCTCTTAAAAAAGACTAACATTTCATATAATATTGCTTTTGTGATGATGAACTCCTTTAGCTTTTTTTTGTCTGGGAAGCTCTTTATCTGTCCTTCATTTCTAAATGATAGCTTTGCTGGGTAGATTAATCTTAATTTTAGGTGCTTCCTTTTCATCACTTAGATTATTTCTTACCAATCCCTTTCAGCCTGGAATGTTTTTGTTGAGAAATCAGCTGACAGTCTTATGGGAACTCCCTTTTAGGTAACTAACTGCTCTTCTCTTGCTGCTTTTAAGATTCTTTCTTTGTCTTTAATCTTTTGCATTTTAATTATGTGTCTTCGTGTGGGCCTCTTTGGGTTCATCTTGATTGGGTTTCTCTGCACTTCCTGGACTTGTATGTCTATTTCCTTCACCAAGTTAGGAAAGTTTTCTGTCATTATTTTTTTCAAATATGTTTTCAATTTCTTGCTGTCTCTCTTTTCATTTTGGTACCTCCATGACCAAACGTTGGTATGATTGAAATTGTCCCAGAACCCTTACTCTATCCTCATTTTTTTTTTGTATTCTTTTTTTCTTCTTGCTGTTGTGATTGGGTGTTTTTTTACTTCCTTATATTCCAAATCATTGATTTGATTTTTTGCTTCATCTACTCTACTGTTGATTCCCTGTAAATTACTTTTCATTTCAATTAGTGTCTTTCATTTCTGATTGGTCCTTTTTTATGCTGTTGAGGTTCTAAGTCACTTGAGCATCCTTATAACCAGTGTTTTGAACTCTGCATTTAGTAGATTGCTTATTTCCATTTTTTTTAGTTCTTTTTCTGGCATTTTGTTCTGTTTTTTCATTTATGCCATGTTTCTTTGTCTCCTCATTTTGGCAGCCTCCCTGTGTTTGTTTCCATTTATTAGGCAGAGCTTCTATGTCTCCAGGTTTGGTAGAATAGCCTAAGTAGGTATTCTGTAGTGTCCAGTGGCTCTCCAGTGAACAGACTGTCTGATCACTCCAAGTGGGTACTGTCTTTGCCCCCCACCCCTCACGTGGTTGTGGGCTATGCACACTCTCATATTACAGTTGAGCCTTGAATGCTGTTGCTATATCAATAGGAGGGATTTATTCCCAGACTGATCTGTTGCAAGGACTGACTGTGACCACTGACTATGGAACTCCAACCACCATCGTTGACCATCTGTGCAGCTGCTGACCCCGTGAAGCAGAACTCACTCTAGTGGAGCTCTGGTGCCCACTGAGTCCACCCCTTGATTGTGTCTTTGTGTAAGTGGTTGGGTGGTGATGCTTTGACATGGTCTGAAACTGTTAACTGGGTGCACTGACTCTGGGACCTCCCAGGAGGTTTGGGTCAAGGTCAGCTGCCACCTGTGTTCTGCCCAGGGTCACTGGGCATGAGCTGTAAGAGTATCTGCAGGTGGATGCTACTTGTGCTGGGCTTGGAGGTGCCAGGTGAGGCCACACTGTGAACCCAACTAGTGCTCGGGCCATGCTGCTTGTTTGAGAGGTTTTAGGAAAATATAAAGCATGAGCCAGGACAAGCTATTAGTAAGGAAAAGCCACTGGAAATATCTTGGGTAGGCCTGAAAGTTGGTTGGGACAGCTCAGGGAATCACCTGGGAGGACACTGTGAGCAAGGTTGATGAAGACTCAGATATGGTGCTCACCTGCTGGCTCTGTGCAGGGAGGACTCATCAAAGGAACATCGGACTCTACCAGCACTTCTCTTTGGGAGAAAGCTGCCTCCCTTCCTCCCTAGCTCTCATCCCAATGCCAGACAATTAGTTAAATTTCTTCCTGTATGTCTCCGGTGCCTTTCAAACTGCAGCTCCAGTGCTGCAGCTCAGATGGGAGTGAGTCTAACCAAGTGTGTGCCCTCTAAGAGGAACTACCTGGGATTCCTGAAGCCCTCTGTCTACCTCAGCCACACTCCCCACTGGTTTTTACAGCCAGAAGTTATGGGGACTTCTAGGCACTGGAACCCTGAGCTGGAGGGCCTGGTGTGGGGATATGACCCTCTCTCCTCAGGAGGGACCTCCGCAGCTGAGGTCTCTCTCCCAATTTTTATCCACGCATGAGTGTGGGACCAGCTCCTTCTGTCTCCACCCCTTGTACTAGTCTCAGTGTGGCCTCTGCTTTAATTCCCTAGTTGTAGGATTTCCATTCAGCCAGATTTCAGTCATTCTGAATGATGGTGGTTCTGTAGTTTAGTTGTAATTTTGATGTGGTCATGGGAGGAGGTGCATTATGCTTTTACTACACTGTCATCTTGCCCAAGAAGAGGCAGGATTTTTTCTTGTGGGTTGAATCATGCCTTCACTGGAGTCTTATTTCTATCATTTCATAGAATTTTTAATTTAAAATTTGGAGCATATTTAACTTTTCTAACTCACCTGCAGTTTGTTACCTTTTAATACTGCATCAGTCATTTCTAGGTAGGAATTGGTGGGGGACGGGAACTTGATGCTGAGCTCCAGCACACTTTCATCCTGGCCATCCTGCCACAGTTCCTTCCAGCAGGTGACCATGGAGTGTTCCCTGGGCTCAGCCCTCAGTCACACCCACCAAATCCAGACCACAGATGGAAGATAAACATTTCAATCTTATCAATTCCTTATGTTTAATATAATTAATTTTAACTACCTATCTTCGGTGGAATGTGTAGCAGGAGCGATATTCTCAGGTTTTCTCTTCCTTCCCGCAATTTCAAACCTATCCTAGTACAAAATACCGAACACATTCAGGGACCTCCTTGGTTCTTAGGGAGAGGCTGAATCACAGACAGAGAGCAGTCCTAAGGGTCTCTAACTGGAAGTAGGGAGACATGGTGGTGGTGATTTCTTACTTAGGACCTGAGGTGGGAGAGGACTAGAAGGGGGTTTAGAAGGTCCTGTGAGAAGATGTCCTATCTCTGTCTAATGGAAAGACAGGACTACATGTGTTCAGTAAAAGCCCTGCTTCCAGTCTCCACAGTGGACTGTGTGAGGCCTCCTTTCTTTTCCAAAGATAATAGAGAACTTCAGGCACTTGTGACACTTAAAAGTGGCCATACTCTGCATATTTGTAAAGATGGACACTAACTTAGTTTTAGGGTATTTTTCTTTATTGTGCAATTTCTGACTATACGACCATTAACTATTGAGAAAGATATAAAAAGTATAAGTAAAATATGAATTTTACTCTCTTCTAATACCTATTGTCTCCCTTCTTTGGGGGTGGGAAGGAACACAGAATACACTAAGTAAACTGAAATTGACTCTGGTAATAGGAACTTTAAAAATTCTGTTAGAGAATTTGTCATCAGTATTTGCTTTTAAATGGTAAATGTTTAAGGATTACATGTATGAAGTTATATGTTATAAATTATGTATATACTATATATGTATAAATGTCTTTTCTTAAAATATTTAAATTGGATATATCAAGAAAATATTTTTTATTGTATCCCTAATAATGCATGAATTATTAGAACTGCAGTCTTAGAGGTTTTGACCAGTTATATTCGGTGATAAAACTTACCCAGCAGATGTTTTTTTGTTTTTTTTTGTTTTGTTTTTTTTTTTTTTTAGAGAGAGGGGAATGGAGGGAGAAAGAGAGGGAGAGAACAGCAATGTATGGTTGCCTCTCACATGGCCCTCACGGGGACCTGGCCCGCAACCCAGGCATGTGCCCTGACTGGGAATGAAACCGGGACTGCTTGGTTCCCAGCCCGCGCTCAATCCACTGAGCTACACCAGCCAGGGCCCAGCAGATTTTTTTATTTTAGACTCTTCCCTTATAATAAAGACCCAGCTACTCTGAACTTTTAAAAGAAGTTTAATGCTGAAGCAAATTTATTTCTCTTGCAACATGAATTACTGCTTAAATGTTAAGTCACTTTTCTTGAGTTAAATGAAAAACCAACTGCTTCTATTTTTTAGTTTTCTGAGGAAGTTCCATACTGTTTTCCACAGTGGCTGCACCAGTCTGCATTCCCACCAACAGTGCAGTAGGGTTCCCTTTTCTCCACATCCTCTCCAACACTCGTTTGTTGATTTGTTTATGATGGCCATTCTGACTAGTGTGAGGTGGTATCTCATTATGGTTTTAATTTGCATCTCTCTGATGGCTAGTGATGTTGAGCATCTTTTCATATGATTCTGGGCCCTGTGTATGTCCTTCTTGGAGAAGTGTCTGTTCAAGTCTTTTGCCTATTTTTTAATTGGGATTTTTGTCTTCCTGGAGTGGAGTCGTATGAGTTCTTTGTGTACTTTGGATATCAAACCCTTGTCTGAGGTATCATTGGCAAATATGTTTTCCCATACGGTTGGTTCTCTTTTTATTTTAATACTGTTTTCTTTAGCCATGCAGAAACTTTTTATTTTGATGAGGTCCCATTTGTTTATTCTTTCCTTTATGTCCCTTGCTCTGGGGGACATATCAGTGCAGATGTTGCTGCATGGAATATCTGAGATTTTCCTACCGATGTTTTCCTCTAGAACTTTCATGGTGTCACGACTTATATTTAAGTATTTTATCCACCTTGAATTTATTTTTGTGTATGGTGTAAGTTGGTGCTCGAGTTTCATTTTTTTGTAGTGCTCGAGTTTCATTTGGCCCAGCAATTCCACTGCTGGGATTATACCCTAAGAGCCCTGAAACACCAGTCCAAAAGAACCTATGCACCCCAGTGTTCATAGCAGCACAATTTACAATAGCCAAGTGCTGGAAGCAACCCAAGTATCCATCAGCAAATGAATGGAACAAGAAACTATGGTACATTTACACAATGGAATTCTATGCAGCAGAGAGAAAGAAGGAGCTTATACCCTTTGCAACAGCATGGATGGAACTGGAGAGCATTATGTTAAGCGAAATAAACCAGGCAGTTAGGGACAAATACCATATGATCTCACCTTTAACTGGAACATAATCAACAAAAGAAAAAAGCAAGCAAAATATAACCAGAGACATTGAAATTAAGAACAGTCTAACAATAGCCAGAAGGGAAGGGAGAGGGGATTGTGGGGAGAAGGGTTTTCAGGAACTACTATGAAGGACACATGGACAAACCAAGAGGGAGGGTGGAAGCAAAGGAGAGAGGTGGGGTTGGATGGGGAGGGGAGGTGGAGAGGGGAGAAAATGCAGACAAGTGTAATTGAAGAACAATAAAGTAACTATAAAAAAATGCTTCTAACTATTGTAGTTTAATCTATAATTAATATGTTACTTTCAGGGAAAGATTATGAGGGTTTGATTTCCCAGTTTCCAAATAAATTAATTCTTGTGCAATCGTTTGAATAACGTTTTGTGATACTTGTCTTTTAACTTACTGATGTGTATTATTCTCCATGAATTTTGGTGTTTTGGTGCCACCTTGTGGTTTGACTTTGTAGTAACTTCCACACTCATACATTTCGAACAGTATCCTGGGTGGAATAACATACCACAGTGGAAATTCTTTCCAAAATACAAATTATGTAGTACTATCAGTCTGCATAAAAAATTGTTAAGAATGACTTGTTTGTCATTTGGTCAATGGCCAAGCAAAAATAGTAAGAAAATAATCTAATTTTTCTTCATTTCTGAAATTCAGTTTTTATATTTGTTCCTAGTTGCTGCTGTTTGAACGGTCTTGGATGAGCAGGTGGAAGTCTTCTATTCTGCATGAAGGGGAAGGGAACATAAGGAATGTGAAGTGGAGAGGCCATCTTATTGCTTGGGCCAATAATATGGTAAAACGCACGTCTCCTTCTTCCTAATGCTTCTGCAGAGCCAAAGGAGTAGCCAGACTGAGAGGGAGGTAACAAAGGGAAAAGATGCCACTTGCTGCAGTGGTCATTTCTAAAAGATACAAATGGCAATTCATATCATACCTGGAAGGTTAAAGAAATTAGATCGCTCTTGGCTTTCATAATAGAGTAACTCCCAACATATTTTGTACTCTATTTTAGAGGAAGAAACCCGAGGCATGGAGAATAGCCAAAAAAAATAAAAAGGCATCTTAATAATTGAAAGGCAGCATTGGGAATGTGCACTTGAAAATACCATCTGCCTATTAGCCAAGGGCAAGTAACAGTGGATATGAAACAAGTGCAGAATATTGCTGATTCCGTTTTTACTCCAAGTATAATGGCATGCAAAATAGGTGCCTGCCTTTTTAAAAGTGGATCATGGTTTTTGGTGCCAGACTCAAAGTTTACTCAATATGAATTAGAGCTGATAGATAGTTTAAAAATTGTTTTTTTTGACAGCTGGCATATCCTTTGAAATTTCAAGGTATAATTTAGTAGATTAGTTCTATTCTTTTCTCCCGGAATCTACTTTGCTATTCAGGACTTTTCTTACTTTTTTCCTTGGTCACAATAAAGGTAAATAAACTAGTGGCCTCTTGGTTTATTTTTAGTTAGCAGCTTGCTTGATGTTTCCATTTGAGTACTTTAAATGTCAGGTGTAGTTTTTTTTTTACATAGTGGATTTTCAATTTCAAAGTGTTTCTAAACAGCAAACTTCATTTTGTAGTGAGTGGAATGATACATTAGAAATGTTACTTGTCTGTCATTTTAGAAATGCAGTTGTTGACATCTATACGTTTCACATTTGTGTTGTATTTGAACCACTGATGGCATCCACTAATAAAATTGCTTTTGTCCAGAAAGAAAGAAATTGAAGTTTTCTTTTGTTTGGGGTTCTTACAGGTTTCTGTGGAGTAGGAGCATTTCCTTTGCATGGCTCCCCGCAGCACTCAATAAACACTGTCAATATTTTGTAGTGCTGGTTGTCAGTGGTGTGTAGCAGTGGCTGTTAATAAATTTTCCTTTACTTTTCTTCTTCCAAGGAGAGGGTGCTTAATGCTATTTTATTTTCCAGGGTGTGAAGATTTTTGACATTACCTCGAAGCAAAGAATCACCAATGTGCCCCGGGATGATATAAGTCTTCGCCCAGATATGTATCCCTGCAGCCTCTGCTGGAAGGACAGTGTGACACTGATTATCGGCTGGGGGAATTCTGTCAAGGTGGTTTTGCTTGGCTTATAATAAGTCCATGTTGTTACAGATCCATTGAGGATGGTCCAAAGGAATACGAGTTCTTAAATGGCTTCTTGCAACCAGAATATTTTCACCATGAGTATTATTGCAACCTGAGTGTTATTGCCATGTGATAATCCTTTAATGCTCAGTCCTTTCCTAAGCATAAGTTTTAAGACAGAGTCTTTGTTTCTTTTCTATGTTGTGAAAAACAAACTTGAACTTTTCTATGTTCACAAGATGCTGCTTTTTTAAAGTCTTTTTAAAAATTTCTCATAGCCCATTTGGTCTTGGCTAGTTATAGCGCATGTTGTTAGTTTTGTGGGTTCATTAGGTTTTCCTTTCTCCATTCTTCTTTCCATTTCCCTTAGCTTTGACCCTTAGCTTCTTCATTAGAGTTAATGGCAGAAAAAGAAGGATGAAACTAAATCATTCTGCTTGCTTGGTAATAATATAAAGGAGTAGAGGCCCAGGCTTCTTGTCAGTAAGACTTGGGACTATTTTTAGCATGTAACTATCTGCCCTTTATGTGCCCATGAATGAAATTTAGTTACTTTAAAAAAGAGGCCCAAAGCTTATTCACATTTATTTCATGGATAACAGTACTTGTTTTGTATTAGATACTTCAGAGTCAAAAGTTGTTTGTTTCCCAAAAGCTATATAGCTTAACCTAAACAAAATAAACTAAAAATTAGCTGAGGTGAAAGTGGTATAAGAAAGTGTGCCAGCAGTAGTCCAATGGAAGCGCTGTGGCTTTAGAGTCAGAACAACCAGGCATTGGTTACAAGCTCTCCATTTACTTCCAGTGTGATCCTCTCTGAGACCAAATCTCCTCATCCACAAATGGGAGTACTAGTTATTCTCACACCCTAAATTTTGTGGAGGATTAAATGAGGTAATACAAATGAAGAGCTTAGCATAGAATCTGACATACTGTGTTTAAATAAATATTAGCTGTCAATGTTATATCGTAAAATTCTAGGAAAGTCATGAAAGAGGCATGGCTTTTTAAAATTTACTCATCTCTGGAAAAGGGAAATATAAAAATGATTAATGCCATGCTTCTTATTACGAAAACAAAAACATAGTTTACCTGAGGTTAGGTACCTCCTGTCTCTTACATTGGTAGGATTCAGGTTCTCTTTCTTAATTGAACATGCACTAATTGTTTTCCTGTGTTAATGAACATAGCCTGATTCATATTAACGATAATGGGACGGAAGTTGTGTCCAGAGCCTAGGACGAAAAATATGATTCTCCACTTTCCCTGTCCCATGTGTGTTACTCACCAAAAAAAACTTACATTGTTGATCTTTTTAAAGTTCTTTAAATGGACCAGGTGGCTTTTTTTGTTTGCTTTAAAGTTGCTTTTTCTTTTTCTTTTGGTAAAAAACAAGGAAAATGAGCCTGTAGGGACACATAAGTAGTTTGCTGATTTCTATAAAAATGATTTCTCTATTAGGCTGCATAATGACCCCCCAAAAAGAGCAAACAATGCTCTTTTTGCAGGAACCTGGAAACATTTATTTAAATGGCAGAACACTATGGCAAAAGATGTGATTAATTAAGGATCTTGACATGGGGATATTATCCTGCATTAACTGGGTGAGACCTGAATGCAGTCACACATGTTCTTAAAGCGGAAGTGCTATCACCAAAGGAGGGAAGACAGTGTGACCTTGGAGGCAGAGATTGGAGTGACACACCCAAGGAATGCTGGCAGCCCCAGAAGCTAGAGGAAGCAAGAATTCTAGATTCTTTTCTAGAGCCTCTGTAGGGAGTGCAGCCCTACCAACAACTAGATTCTTGGCCCAGTGAAACTGATCTGAATTCTTGCCTACAGAACTGTGAAAGAATTGATTTCTGTCATTTTAAACTACCGAGTTTGTGGTAATTTGTTACAGCAGCCATGGGAAACTAATGCACTTTGTATCTGAATTAGAATCCAAGTCATGATTTTTCATGTCAAATATTTCAGTTTGTTGGGGATTCCTCTTCTTCAGAATCAAATAGGAATATATTGAGTACTTCTCAGTAGAGAATATTAACTGCCTTCTGTTGAGGGAAGAGAAGATAGGACATAATCTTTTTCTCTCCGAGAAATTTTTTTTAAAGACTTTAATTATTTATTTTTAGAGAGAGGAGAAGGAAGGGAGAGAGAAAAACATCAATATGTGGTTGTCTCTCATGTGCCTCCTACTGAGGACCTTGCCTGCAACCCAGGCATGTGCCCTGACTAGGCATCAACTGGAGACCCTTTGATTCGCAGGCTGGTTCTCAATCCACTGAGCTACACCAGTCGGGGCAGAGAGAGCAATCTTATTGGGGAGAAACACCCACCACAGTGTAGTAAAGTGTGTAATTAGAGCTAACCATTTCTTTCTTCCATTCATTCATTCATTTGCATCATTCTGGGCAATGTTCTGGTGTGGCAGATACATAAATAAACAAACAAACAAATGGGTGAATTCCCTCCCTGGGAAAAATTATATTCATTCTAGTGAGGAGAAATGGACAAGTAAGTCAACATGCCATGTTGGTGGTGAAAGTCAAGGAAAATGGGGAAAGGGATGGAGATGCCATTTAGTTCATGGTGGTTCAGGGAAGACAACTCTCCTAACTCAGGTGTCATCCTGGCAGAGATCTGGAAGGTGGAAGCCCTGCAGCTGCAGCTGTAGGGGAGGGTTCAGCAGAGGGAGCAGCCTTGGGATCAGGGCAGATTCCTTGAGACTAGAGTTTGATTGGTGTTTCTTTCTGGAATAGAAGGAAACCATCATCAATAGAGTGGGTGGAGCAGGTCTGAGGAGAGGGATAGAAGGTGACAGTGGAGAGAGATGTGTGTGGGTGCTGTGGTGGAGCAGATCATGCTGGGGCTCAGAGGGTAGGGAAGCCAGCAGAGGATTTGAGCAGAGGAATTAGTTAAATGATCCAAGTGGGCTTTTAAAATGCTCACTCTGGTTGCTGTGTGGAGCTACACAGCAAAGGTGCGGGGAATAGAGGAGACTGATTAGGAGGCTACTGCAGTCACCTCAGTATAATGTGGTGTCTTGGATGAGCTGGTGGAGCAGGCACGGGATGACTGGATTCTGAATATACATTGAGAGTAGACCTCACAGTATTCGTTCATGAAATAGAAGTTAACGGTGTCTTTGTTGTACCTGAGGAACTAGAAAATGAAGCTACCTTTTACTGAAATGGGAAGACTTTTAATGAAGAATGCTTAGAGGGAAAAGTCAGGAGTTGTTTTTATGTTTCCACTTGAGATGCCTATTAAACTTGTAAGTAGAGAACTGGAGGAGAGAGCTGGATGAAGCAAATTAGTGTCTGTGGGCAAGAAACTACCTGTCAAGGTAAAAAGGACTCTTAAAATCATTGATCTGCTCTTATGCAGGACATGAGTTTAGGGAAGCACTTTGCTATTCACACACCTGAACCAGCTGCCACTCTCTGTGAGACAGGTGCTGGGATAAGAGCTCAGACCGCAGAACTGAGGAGGGTGGAACAGAGCCATGGCCTTGCTGCCAGTGGTGCCGTGTGTCCTTGTCTTCAGAGAAGTTGTAGCATGGCCATGGAGACATAGTTTAGCCTGACATTAGCTCACTTCTTCCAGGAAGCCTTTCTCCCCAGCCTGTAGATGCTCTCCTCTACACCCTGCACTTCCCCATCACACTTGAGGAAAGTGCCTTGTTCAGGTGTGTGTCTCCCCCACTGTACCATAGTCTTCCTAAGAAAAGAGCTATGTCAGTTTTATAAAGTCCTTAATTTAGGAATGGTGTCCAGAGTTGCTCAGAAGTGCTAGTTAATATTACATACACACACTCAGGGGTGGGCAGAAGTAGGTTTACAGTTGCCTTCTGACATTCTTTTGAGTAATAAAACTATTATAATAATCATAACCTGCATGTCCTTTTCCATACAAATAACTGAGATATATATAGAGACAGACATACACAGAGACATATATTCATACTTAATATTACTATATTTCAGACCCTTTGAAACATTATCCTTGTGTACTTTTATTAGTAAAACAGTTGTTCATTTGGCATTGTGGACAGAAGAGCGAATAACAGTATCAAAAATCTAACAAAAGGAGAAGGAAATTGTGAACACTGGGGAAGTAGAGAGGAAATTGTCTGAGATGGACAGGAGGCAAATGAAAAAAACACTCAAGGGAGAAAATAGCTGCTCACTTCTGAATAAACGTGTGTACCTCCACAGGCATGTGTTCAAGTCCTGTGTTAGAGAAAGTGAGGACTCTCACATAGTCACTGTGTTGCTGGACAGCAGTGTGGTTGTGTATGTAAACAAACCAAAGAAAACCTTGTACATACCCATTGACCTATCAGATTTACTTGGAGGAATCAGAAGTCCAAAAGTTTCATGTCCAACCATGTTGATTGTACTATTGCTTGCATCATAGATAGAAACAAAAACTGTTTAAAATTGGACTGATTGAGTAAATTATAGTACACTCGTGTAATGAAATGCTCCTATAAAGACATTAAAGAACTGTGGAAGAATATTTAAATAATGTATTATTATTTGTAGTAAATTGTTAGGTTTATGAAATATGTTTTTAAAAAAAGGTTAATGGTGTCCACTTTGTGATGCAGCAATGAATTGTGTGTGTGCCATCTTCAGCGCCACATGGCTGATTTAATGGGAGTGTCACACATGGAAAGAAATGTTATGAAGTTATTCATCACATGAATGAAATAACCTATGACTTTATTTTCTAGATATGCTCAGTGAAGGAGCGACATGCCAGTGAAATGAGGGACTTGCCAAGTCGTTATGTTGAAATAGGTATGCCTTCCATAAGCATAAAACATCAAAGGAGAATCCATTTTGCTGCGGGGAAACCTGAGACTGTTCTTCTTCAGGCCTTATCACTTGGGAACTTGATGAAATAGGTCAAGAAGCTTTTAAGTTTTGAAACTTCTGTATAGAGACCCTTTTTCCTAACTATATGTCTAATTTTTACACAATAATTTTATAGTTGGCTTTGACTATTGGTTTGGGTTTTGGTTCTGTTTACCACATGGATTTTGGACAAATTTCTACCTGTTTCAATATTCTTATCTATAAAACGTAAAAAGAATAGAAAAGAATACCCATCTCATGTGGTGTTCGTAAGAATTCTGAAAGTTAATGCGTGCACCGTTCATAGCACAGTACTGACATCCTGCCCTGTCAACATATATCTTCTGAATATTAATTTTCATCATTACTGGTCTGCTCCAGACTGCCGTGACCTTTCTCCTGGATCACTGCGGCAACCCCGAACTGGTTTATCTCTTTCCCCCGCGCATTGCTACAGTCTGGCCTCCCCAGTGCCATCTAGACACCAATCAGATCGTGCCACCGCTCTTCAGCCTCTTCCTGTTGTTCTGAGCGTAAAAAGGAGACGTTGAACATGACCACGGGTGCCTGTGTCAGCCCTCGCGCATCAGCCAGGCTTCCCCTTGGTCTCTGCTGCAGTCGTACTGATCTTTTACATTTCCATGCTCCTCCTTCCCCTCTGTCTAGCATGCTCTTCTTGCCTCTTTACTTCATTGGCCCATAGTCATCCTTATTCACACCTCAGCTCAAGTATTGCTTTCCTGGGAAAGCCCTCTGGACCTCCCTAACTAGGTCCCATTCTCCCATTACGGGCATGTAGAACACTCCTCTTTGTTGCACTTGCTTCACTTGCAGTGATTGTGTGATTATTCATTGCATTTCTGTCTTTTCCACAAAACTATATCTTCCTTCAGAGTACACATGTGGTCTGTTTTTGCTCAGTGTTTGTATCTTAGGGACCTGGCACAATGCCTGGCGTATAGTAGGTGCTAAACAATATTGTGTTGAATAAATCAATAACTCTGGGAAATAACTGTTCAGAAGTATGCCAAGGATGACATACCATTTACTTCTACAACTTAGTTTTATAACGTAAGCAAAAGTTATTTAGATAGAAAGGATGAAAACTGACTGACTTTTGTCAATTAAACAGGTATAGTAAAAGCTATTTTTATATTATTTAGAACTGAGAGCAATAGGAAATAGTTGTATGGCAAGAAAAGTTTTGCTGTCTTACAAGTCAGCTGAAAATTTTATTTACCCATTTGGATGATGAATAAGGAATATAAATTTGATGGGTAATTACAACAAAGTGAAGCTGAGATAAATCATTTGCACATTACTATATTTCTAAAACCAAGAAAGATGTATCTTACCCACATGGCTAATATGGTTATAACATTTAAATCTAGGATATTTTGTACTTGAAGTCAGATGTTGGTGGTAGGGTTTTAATAACTTTTTGCCTTAGAAAGATAAATAAGTACATAAATACATAGTTCAGATTGCTCAGAGTATGGACAGAATAGGTACTGGCAGAATGTAATGGAACTGAGAAAAACAAGAATAAAATAATAAAGAAGACTGATAACACTAAGATAAAGATAATTATTTTATTATCTCTATCTTCTTTCCTGCCATCCTCTTGCCTACGAGAAAAACAAACAAACAAACAAAAGGAAGTTAGAGGGTGGGGGGATTGAGCAAAAAAGGAAAAAGGACTCATGGACATGGACAACAGTGTAATGATTGCTGTGGGGAGGGAAGTATAAGGGGACTAAATGGTAATGGAATAAAAATACAATAAAGATTAATTTTTTAAAAAAACCTTTGAACGTTTCAATAGATAGTGTCCTCAGAGATAAGTGTTAGACAATTTTAAATACAGACGTTTTTTAAAAAGGCAAGAACTCTAAGAATTTTTTTTCTGTTTTCTGTTTGTTCATTTTGTGGGCATGTAAGTGTAGTCGATAGTTCATTAGTTGATGTCTGTTGCTCACACAGTAGGTACGGGGCGTTGTGCTGCACACCTTCCCTGCATTAGTTCACTTCACTCTCACAGCAGCCCTTTGAAGGGCAGGCAGAGTGCTTCTCATTCTACAGATGGAAAAAATGGGGCTTCAGGACATAAATAACTTGACAAATGTCTTACTATTATAGTGTTAAAATGGGTAGAATCTTCTTGATAAGGTTACTTCACCTTCCCAAGCCAGAAAGACCTAGAGGTGATAATACCTACCTTTATAAATGGTTGTGAGAATTGGACATGACATAAGTAACGTCTGTCACACAGTGCTCGGCAGACAGTAGGTGCTCACTGAATCATGGTGGTTATTATCACCATGCAAACTTCCTTCCCGGCTTTGTGACTGCCAATAGCTGGCCCAGTAGTGGCCCTGGAGCCCTGGGTTCATGTTATTAGAGTGTAGTTCATCTGTACTACAATTTACGTGAAATACACTGTGTTTGAGTACTAACAATATCACATTACTGACATTTCACTACTATGGTTAGTGGTTAAGTACCATTTTTTTTCCCTCTTGAGAACAAACCTTTAATAATATAAACCATTTCCACAGCAGGAGGCAGAGTGTTTTAGATAAGAGTCCTTGAGTAGGGTAAGGTAAAGAGAAATATTAGGAGGTCTGGATTATAATTTGCTTTAGCCCTGAACAGTGTGATCTGCTGTTCTTCAGGAAGTGAGGTGAAAACAACATTGAGATTAAAGAAGCATCTGTGGCTATACGTTTCTTAGAAGTCAGATGTTTATAACTCTTCCTTGTAAGTCAGAATCTCAAAAACAACACAAAAGTTACTCCTCCCAATAGGGTATTAATTTATTTTTGTAAATGAAAAATAATGATGATAAGATTACTACTTAGTCACCAACCCATGAAGGTATTCTCTATACTTAAGGCTTTTTTTATGTCATTTCTTTTTTCAGATTACATTGATAAAAGTAGGTTGTAGTCCATGCCTGCCGCACATTTTAACTTGGCTCTCCTGTGTTTTCACAGGACTCCCTAATCCTTTGGCACTTTTTACCAAAGTTTTGCATGGTCCTTATGGAATGGTAGTTGGAAATGAAGCCAATATTTGTATGTCATTTTCTAGGTGTCTACTTTCAGGGGCTGATGACTTGATGACTTATATGCAGATAATTAATTTTTTACTTTCTAGTCTTGATTTATATAGAAATTTGTTTCAAAAAAATAATAATAATCAAGAGAAAAACTATGTGGGAATCTGAATAAAATGACAAAGAATCCAGGAAGAAAAAGGGAGGAAACAAGATGGGACATCTTTTTCATTTTAATTAAGTGGTGTTAGTGACTGTGACTCTTAGAATTTAGCATATCGTTCTGTCTTCAACCTCTTGGTTAGGAACATAGTGGCCTGGAAACAGAAGCTGTGTGTGTTGTGGAGGAGAGCTGTGAGGTAAATGTCCTTCTTGGATTGAAGGGTGTCTCTCCATCCACCTGTTACTGTTCTGACCCTGACATGCAGATTCCAGCAGTGGGACAGTTCTCGTGTGTGACGTGGTCCATCTGGTAGTCTTTCTCATCAGGAGTCAGGCCAGCTCTGGTATCGTTCAATGTGCTTTGCTTAAGGATCCAACTGTGTATGGTTTTCTGTTCTGCTGTAATTCAGTTCGACTCTCTATAGTCTGTTAATTTTCCTGTTCTGCATTGAATTGTTTCCTCAACATTTTATTATGAAATATTTAAAACATACAAAAAGGTAAAGAATTTTACAGTGAGCACCCATATACTCATCTCCTAGATTCTGCAGTTAAGATTTTACTATACTTGCTTCATTTATTTAGTTTTATTGAACTTAATTGGGGTGACATTGGTTCACAAAACAATACAGGTGTCAATTGTACAACTCAATAAAACATCACTTGCACACTGCATCGTCTGCCCATCGCCCCAAGCAAAGTCCCTTTTCATCCCTGTTTACCCCCACTTTGCCCACTTCCACCTATTCCTACCTCCCTTTCCCTCTGGCTATCGCCACACTGTTGTCTGTGTCTGTGTGTTACATATATATTCTTTTTATTATGTCATTTCTCTATCCATTCCTCCTCAAAGTAAGAACTCTTTCCCACTCAGTGCTAGAGACTCAAATGTTTGTTGTTGTTAGCAGAATTAATAATTTTTTTAATAAGTAGTGGTAAAAAATTGGAAGTACCTGAAGTAACAAATATATTTTATCCCTTTTATAAGAACAACTACCAGGCATATGCTAAATACATTACAATTTCACTTAATTTTCACAATGATCTCAATAGGGAGCCGCTCTTACCCCATTTTATTGGTGAAGAAACTGAGGTTTACAAGGGTTAAGTGACCTGCTCAAGATTACATTCATAAGCAAAGAAGGCAACATTTGATTTCAGATACACCTGGTTTCTCATCTCTTGCTCATAATCTCTGTGCCATACGTTCTTCTCATGCATTCCCTCTACCTAACCCCTGGACCTTGTTCGCAGCCAGAGAACTTATGAGAAGGACAGAGGCTTCCTCTGGGCATTTAAATAAAAACTGTAGAGAAGAAATTCTCCAGAATCCAGAGATCCCTTTTAACATACCAGTGATGTCTGCTCATCTCTTCTTCAGACAGCCAAATGAAATGGAAGTGCAGTAGATTTGTTCTTTTCTTTTGGTTCAGAGATTTATCTGTGTGGAAAAGTAACAAATGTTTCCTGTGTTTTATCCTGTGAGCCCTTCAGGGATGTTGACAGCCCTTCACTGTTTTTCCTTCAAATGGTTAGGGATTAAACATAGTTGCCCTAGATGGCTGTCAAATTTGTTTCTAAGAAAAGGGAACCAAATCCAGACTGTGATGTGATTCTTTCAACTTTTTGATAAAGAAGAAGAGCTCTTGTTTGCTATTTTTTAGTGTTTGATACATGTAGTTGATGAATCAAGGTAGTTTGGGGGTTTTATTGGTGTCTAAAATTATTTATTTACTTTTAAGTTTTATTTTATTAAGAACACTTAAGCCCGGCTGGTGTAGCTCAGTGGATTGAGCGCGGGCTGGGAACCAGAGAATCCCGGTTCGATTCCCAGTCGGGGCACGTGCCTCGATTGCGGGCCAGGTCCCCAATGAGGGCCATGTGAGAGGCAACCATACATTGCTCTTTCTCCCTCCCTTCTCCTCTCTCTGAAAATCAATAAATAAAATCTTTTTAAAAAAAAAAAAAAGAACACTTAACATGTGGTCTACCCTCTTAACGAATTTTTGAGTGTACAATATGATATTGTTAACCATAGGTGCAAGCAGCTCTCTGGAGCTTAGTGTAACTGATACTTTTTGCCCATTCGCAGCTCCCCATTTTTCCTCCCACCAGCCCTTGGCAACCACCATTCCACACTTTGGTTCTATGCATTTCACTGTTTTTAAATACCTCGTATAAGTGGAATCAGGCAGTATTTGTCTTTCTGTGACTGGTTAATTTCACTCAGCATAATCTTGTCAAAGTTTATATTGTTGAATATTGCTGAATTTTTTAAGGCTGAATAATGTTTCATTGTGTGTATATGCCACATTTTCTTTATTCATTCCTCTGTGGATGGACATTTAGGTTATTCCCACACCTTGGCTACTGTGAATAGTGCTGCAAGAAACAGAGGAATGCTAATACCTCTTCAAGATCCTGATTTCAGTTCTTTGCATATGTGTCCAGATCATATGGATAGTTCTATTTTCAATTTTCTGTGGAACGTCCATACCCTTTTCATTGCAGCCACATCATTCTGCATTCTCACCAGCAGTGTTCAGGATTTCCAACTTCTCATATCCTCACCAGCACTTGATGTCTTTTCTTTTCTTTTTTTTATAACCTGTTAACAAAATATAACTGTCTGGTTTGAGCTTTTTGACCCAGCAGATCATAGATCATTACGTTTTCTGTTGTCTAAGCAGTGTGTTGTAGGCTACTCACTAAATTCACCCTTCCTCAGGACTGCGTCAGTACTGAAGTTTAGTAAAGGAGATAATCACTTCAGCTTAACTTTGTCATTTAACACAGAGGTGTGCTGAATGTTGATTAGAAAAGATGGAATTAAATTGCAGACTAAACTTGTTTTAAATAGTTTTGATTTATATGTACTGTTGCCTCCTGAGCTGAATATTTTTATTTCATCCATTAGTCATTCTCTTCTCTTTCACTCCCAAATATTAGGTCTTCTCCATAACTTGCTGATGTAAAGCACTGTGAAGTCACTTTTACTTAAATATATTTGCTTCATAGCACAATATGGAAGATGTTAGAATGTTGTGATTTCCAAATGTATTTTCTTAGGTCAGTGGTCATGCTGACAGTGTTCAAACTTACTGAAAAGTGTGTGGATGTTATATCATAAAAGGGCCTCGATACTTTTTCACAAGTGAATATAAGACAATAAGTAATTGTTCTTATATAGGTTGCTTGACAGACCTTTTTCGTTTGCTTTTTAAGAACCGTAGAAGGTAACATCTATAGGATATCACTTTCTTTAGCATCAGTAAGATACCAAATGCTTCTGTGTCACATTTAGCTAGTGGTCCTTTTGAGACCACCAGCAAAGGGGGAAAAAAGGGCCAAAAATTAAAAAGCAGTAAAAGTTCTGTGTTGCTCTTGTCACAGCATAGCAAATTCAAGAGAGGGGTTGGGGCACCGTGGCTGCATGCATGCAACTCTACCAGAGGATTGTGAAGCCCTTACCTTTCCTACCACATAGAAATCTCTAAGACACACACCAGGGACTGCAGGTTTTTGCCAAACTGCGCGTTAATTAAATTATCTTGTGATGTAGTCCTTAATAGATGGTGCGTGAAACACGAGAGAATCGTGAGCGGTACGAAAAGTATTAATTTCCATTTCTCTAACTGTAGTTCACTTCTAATGTAGCATCTCTATGATCTGATTTGTTTTCAAGTGTGACTTTTAACTGGGAAAAGTAAGACTTCAAATTCTTACTTCTGCTACCTTCTACTTAAGTGACTTCAGTCAAGCTGCTTAACCTTGTTGAACATCAGTGCCCTCTAAAATCATACAGCATTGTTATGGTAAAAATAGATAATGTCTGTAAAATATTTAGCATGTTGCCTCTCAGCCTAATAGCCATTGAGAGTTATTATTAAGTTATCATTAATATTATCAATATATTTAGTTAGTAAAAAAACTGGGTTTTTTAACAAACAGAAAATTAAACTATTATGTTCAGTAAAATCAGTTGAAAGAAAATTGGTGGAAGGATATAGATAACCCTTTACTAAATTATTCTGAAGCGATTAATATATTTCATAATTGTATTTCTCACTAAAATATATCTTTAAAGCCACATAGATATAAATATATCCATGATATATTTACATAGTTATGAATACATATGTGATACATTTACGTAGATATAAATGTATCTATGATAGAGGTACGAGTAATAATTGAGAGTGTTGACTTAAATATCTCTTGTAGGTCTGTATTATGAAGTGCCCTTCTGGGTCTCGTTTTATGGCCTTTGTTTTGAAGTCTATTTTGTCTGATACAAGTATTGCTACCCTGGCTTTTTCCTGTCCATTTGCTTGGAATATTTTTTCCAATCCTTCACTTTCAGTCAGTGTGGGTCTTTTGTTCTAGGGTGGGTCTCTTGTAGATAGCATCTGTGCAGGTCATGTTTTCTTATCCATTCAGTTACCCTATGTCTTTTGACTGGAGCATTTTAATCCATTTACATTTAAGGTTATTAATGATAGGTGCCATTTTACCCCCTTTGTACCTGTGTTCCTTTCTCTCTCACTCTTTTTCTTCCTTTTCCTTAAAGCAGTTCCTTTAGCATATCATGCAGTGCTGGTTTGGTGGAGGTATATTTTTTGAGGCTTCTTTTGTCTGGGAAACTCCTTATTTGGCCTTCCATTTTATTTGAGAACCTTGCTGGGTACAGTAGTCTTGGTTGCAGGCCTCTGCTTTTCATTACTTGGAATATTTCTTGCCATTCTCTTCTGGCTTGGAGTGTTTCCACTGAGAAGTCAGCTGCTAGCCTTACTGGGGCTCCCTTGTGTGTTACTACCTGTTTCTCCCTTGCTGCCTTTAAGACTCTCTCTTTGTCTGTGAATTTTGCCATTTTAATTATGTGTCTTGGAGTAGGCCTCTTTGTGTTCCTTTTGATTAGGGCCCTCTCTGCTTCCTGGATTTCTGTGACTTTTTCTCTCATCAAATTAGGGAAGTTTTCCATCATTACTTTTTCAAACAGGTTTTCTCTCCCTTGCTGTTCTTCTCCTTTATATGGGTATCTCTATTATGTGGATATTATTACATTTCATGTTGTCCTGCAGTTCCCTTAACCCCTCTTTGTTCTTTTTTAGTCTTTTTCCTTTTCTTGGTCTTTCTGGGAGTTTTTTCCTACCTTGTCCTCAGCTTGCTGATTCAGTCCTCTGCTTCATCTAGCCTGCTTTTCATTCCTTCTACTGTGTTCTTCAATTCAGAAATTATATTTTTCATTTCTTCTTGTTGACAGTTTCTGTGTTCTTTTTCATGCTGATACAGTTTGCAGTAATTTCGTCTTAGTTTCCCTGTAGTTTTGGTAATTTTCACTGAGCTCATTGAGCTTCTTTATAACCACTATTTTCAACTCAATATCTGATAGTTCACTTGCCTCTATTTCATTTAGCATTCTTTCTGAGGATTCCTTTTTTCCTTTTGATTGGGTGTGTTTCTTTGTCTTCCCATTATTTGTGAGACTTTTGTTTGCTTCTGCTTCTTAAATTGATGTTTTGACTCCCTGAGTTTGTGGTATGAACTTCTATGGTAGGAGACCTGTGAGATTCAGTTGTTCAGTCTCCTTGATCTCCTGAACTTGATGCTCTTGGGATGCCCTTTATGCCATTTATGTTGGCTCTCTGGATGTAATTGGGTTTTGATTGTTGTTGGGTCATTCTTTGGTGGGTCCTTCCCTCCAGCTGGTTGACTGAGGGTCACTCCACCCACCATGTCTTGTATGCTGTTCTGTAGGTGCTGCCAGAGCAAAACCACAGAGCCCAGGAAACAAACCCACATCCACAAAAATAACTCCCCACTGCAATCCCTCTATCAACAGCAAATGAACCAGTATCAATAAGGTTAAGGGTATAAAGAGATTAAGACTATTATAAGAAAGGAGAGAAAGAAACTGTAGTATAAAATCTAGTGACTTAATATGCACAAACATGCTGGACAAGAAATGAATGTTAAAAAGCTATGCAGGAAAGAAAATATTGCAAATCATGGAGAAGACCACAGTGGATTTCATCTTGGTAACCTCTAGTATTTACCACTCTTTTTTCTGGATCTGCCTCTGATGATGTCAGATGTTGACCCCCTCTGACCTTAGGCAGCCTGCTCTGAGACTGCTAGGGATCTACTGTCTGTGGCTGACTCTTTCAATTGTTAATCTAGTCACTCTACACTCAGCAGTCAGCTTAAGCACTGTTGGGGCTGTTGTTTCCCCTCAGGCTGCTGCTGCTCAGGGGAAATGGTCTGCCTGAGCAGAATGGCTGCTGCTATAAGGGCGATGACTCAGCACCAGGATCCCAGCATCTACTCTCTCAGACTCTTTTCCAAAAGCTTCCATCCCCAGTCTTTCCTCAGGTATCTCTAGCCTACTCTGCCCCCACCTTTGACAGAGCCCAGAGTAAGTGGCTGCAAATGAAAATTAGTGCGTTTCTTTTTAAATGGCTCTGTGTCTCCAGCCATCTGTCTCTGGCAGAGAGCAACCCTGCTACTTTTCGCCACCAGTTGTTATCTGTGTACTTTTTGGGTTCTGGTACTCTAGGCTGGGGATCCCAGCTTAGGGTTTAGGCCCCGCACTTCTCAGGGGTATCCAATGAGTTGCTTAATTATCCCTCTGGCGTTGCTGCTTGTGAGCATCCAGCCAGCCTTCTCAAGTCTCTACCGCACTCCTTACCATTCAGGTTGTGGTGAAATTGATTCTTCTGTCTGTCCGAGGCTTTAAGGCTTCTCTCATGCTATTGTTCAGTTTTTTCCCGGGTGATTTCTCCACAATTTAGTTGTAATTCCACATTGGTCCTGGGAAGAGGTTAGTGTGGCTTCGTTTACTTCTCTGCCATCTTGCCAGCTTCAAATATCTCTTATAGGTCTGAATTAATAGTGATATTAATGTAGATAATCTAATTGTTAATTGTTGGAGGGTGGTCTTTTTATTCAGACTTAAGTAAAATTTTGATTTTTGTCCTTCACAGTCTAACATACATTAATTTTTAAAATCCTTTTTAATGAAATTTTTCATGAAACTTTTTATAATGAATACTTAATGAAATGTCTCTCATGACATAAACATCATTCCCACCCTCAAGGGGCTTATACTCACGATTATGGCCACTGTTGCCTCTCCCTGCCCTACCTCTGAGATAAAATTTCCTGCTTTGTACTGCTTCTTGATTTATACCTATTTCCATGTGGTATTTTAGTTATTTCTTTAGCTTCTAGATTCATAGTCTCTTTTATAGAAAGGGACTTCATCATTTTGATGCTTCTAGAAGAGTGTCTTATGACTAATTGGTACTCAGTAATTCTTTAAGTTCATAATTTCAGGGATATAAGACTCAAAGTACAAGAAGACTCCTGTTACATTTTATTTCAATCGCATGGCAGTCATTCTGAAACTGATAACATGTGCACTGTTGATGACCCAGCAGTATTTATGCATTTGTGACTCTAAAGTTGACTGCACTATGGCTAATATAAAGGTTGTGTCACATATACACCTTTATATTAGATGTATATTTCACATACAACACCAATCTGTTAACACTTTTTGCTTGGAGGATTCTAGGAAGATGATGGCAGTAGCAGCATAATATTTCAGGCTGCCCAAGTCCTCACATAAAAATGGAACAACTGGATCACACAGCCAAATTTCCATAGGCAACGTTTGCAATAAAACTGAGTGACAGGATAGCCCTAAGAACCCCAAGATTCAAGTGAATGGGAAAAACCACCAACAGCCACAAGTCCCGCTGTGGTATCAGCGTCTGTGTGAGAAAAAAGCAGAGGGGAACAAGGTTGCATCTAGCGGACTTAAGCCAGGAGAACATCAAAAGAGCTGGCTGGAGTTTCCTGGCAAAGACCATGGGCTGCTCCGAGAAGGGTCGGTGCAGGGTTGCAGTTAGATGAAGGGGCTTGGGCAGCCCAGAATCCCCTGTGAACTTTCACAGTTGAGCAGCCAGCACTTCCTGCCAGGGCCTGAAAACAAGGACCAGAAAAGCACCAAGGTCAATTCCCATACTAAGGTTTAAGAAAAAGTGAATATGGAGTAGAATAACATTCTTGACAACGGAAGCATACCAAAAAGAAACACCCACAAAATAGATCACAACTGTTATTTACTATTCAGAACAAGTTATAAGACATTTTTAAGAAGTGATGTAGGCATGAAAGAATAACAAAAATCATAATTTAATAATCTCAAGTGAGGTGACAGAACTCAGAAAATATAAGTAAAAGATCATTGCAGCAATGAAGATTACACTAGAAGGAACATGAGCAAATAGACACAAGCATAATGCTGCATGAGAAATAAAAGAAAAAAATTCAATCAAAAAGAAATAAGGAAGAAAAAGATTTACAATTGAGTGATAAATACTGAAGACAGGCAGTCCTGATTCAACCTGCAAATAAGAGCCCCTCAAAATGAGAGAATACAATAAATAACCAAAAAAAAGTATTTCAAGAACAATTTTCTGAAACTACAAAGAAACAAAACTTGGATTCATATAAATTAAAATAGTACAGTATATATTTGAAAATAGTGACCCATGATGAGCACCATCAAGTTATATTTGAGTTAAATTCCTGCACTTTAAAGACAAAGAAAAAGTCTTTTGGGCATCTAGACCTGTGCTGTTCAGTAAGGTAGCCACTAGCCACTTGAGGCTGTTAATTAAGTACTTGGAATATGATAAATGCAGATTCAAATGTGCTGCATATTGGATTTCAAAGATGTAGTATGAAAACAAAAAGTAAAATACCTCATTATGTATTAAAATGTTAAAATGATAATATTTGGATATGTTGTATTAAATAAAATATATTTGTAAAATGTCACCCCTTTTTACTCTTTAATGTGGCTACTGGAAAATTTCAAATTATTTGCTTAATATTCTGTTGGACAGCACTGATAAAAAGTTCTAGCTTCCCTTCTGGATGAAGGCTGTGTCCAGAATAGTCCTCCTTCTAGGATCCAAAGAATCTCCCTGGATAGAATTTCATGTGAATAGTCCTTTTGAAACTTTCTTTCTCTTTTTCTTTCTCTCTTAATCCAGTTAGAATCTCTTTGGCTTTTTTCCTTGAATTATTTCTTCTAGCATGTCTAGGAATGCTTTGTCCTCAAGAACAAACCAGAGCTCAGCAGTCTTTTCATCTGTATCAGGGTGAGGGAGGCTGTGCTCCAGCTATAACGGGTACCTTGCCTAAGTCCATCATAATGTAAGTGAACATAACACACTCCCTGCCAGGCTCTAGAGCCATTGCCTCATTTTCTAGATCTTGATCTGATACAGAGCTACTGTCTTTCTGTGGTTCCCTCTAGAAACTCTATATTTTTCTCTTTTCCCTCTTTCTCCAGCTTTTGCTTTTTTGTTTTAGTGCTCCCCACCAGATACTGTCTTTTATTTACTTCGTGATTTATCTTTTCCAGATGATTGGTTTAAAGGGACCTTACTTTTATAAGCCTCCTGTATTCAAGTTGGTTTTCATTTAGGAAAAGAAAAATAATTTTTATTAAAATTATTTAAATCATTATTTGGGGGAAATAGAATTTCAGGGAAAACAAACTGAACCTTTCATTGGCCTGTTGAAAATTTGCAATAGAAAGTAATTACTTGAAGATATTTTACAGGGTCACTTTATAAACTTTTACATAATTTATGTATGTTCTTCACAAGAATACATATTAACATTCAACAGTTCTTTCTCTAAATCTGTTCAGTAGGAAGGATAATTTCATGTTCATTCTAACACCACTGTCTATAACCAGGCCTTGGATTCAACGTTAATATAGTAAATAAACTGAATCGTTATAGCTCCAAAAGCAAAACAACATCATTCTGAATTTTTTATTAATGCAGAATACCTGTAAACATTTTCCTAAACCAAGAATTCACATTAGGAAGTGAGTTCTTTTTTACATGATTAAGGGAGATGATTTGCTAAGTGATGAAATATTCAATGGAAGATAAACAGTCAATATTTTTTAACTCAATTTGTAACTAATACTGGGTATGACTATAATAGCAGTTTTGTTTTCCATAAGATTTTTATTGATAAAAGTCTTCATTTTTAATAAAATGAAAAGAACTATTTAATTTCAACTTTATCTGGTTGTTGATAACTTCCTTAACTGTGCTTCTTGGAATCTTGACAATGCTATTTTTATGTTCCATATATTTTCTTTCATAAGTAACACTTTTTATTTAGTTTATAATTTAGTCACTTATGTAGTCTCTGCTTAAACTGTTGCTAATTCTCAGTTTGTAAAATCTGGTAAGATTCAGTACTTAAATAAGCATTTATTATAGTATCTGGAATTGAGAAGTAAAATAGATATGTGCTTCTACATGGCTTTTCTTGTTCTCTTTAAGAACACATTGGATTTTCTATCATGTTCTCAATAGAGAACTGGAAATTTTCTATATCATTAATGCAAGCTATTGAGGACTAGGAAATCAGGATGTAGAGGAGAAGGGATTTGGATAGGATTATTTTCTAGCCTCTCTGTTTTGTATCTTAGAGCTCATTCATAAAAACCAAGGCCTTACTGTGTATCTGGTTACCTTCAGGAGAGATACTGATGCTGCTTGTCAGTGAGCCTACACAGCCCACTTGGTGTCCCAAATGGGGAGAATACCTCATTTACCCACCACTTCTTAGATCATGTTTTCCCTCAGGTGCCTGAAGCAGACAAGCACAACAAAGCCTCCATGTGATGCCCATGAAACAGTCTCTGTGGCATCTCCGATTGTTTGTTCTTCACCCAGGTTGCTGGTAAGGGAACTGTTTGTGTAGCATTTCATTGATGGAGTGTGATTTAGTAAAACAGAATTCAAGTTCATCTCTACTATAGTCAGTTCTAAACTTAGTAACCTCAGGAGTGATGGCAGCTGTAGCCTATTATTTATATGCCTCTATGTCTTCTAGGATGTGAGATTTTCACCTCTTTGCATTGGGGGTGCACATTATTTTATAGCATCTGCACATTTAGACCCTCCCCTGTCACCCACTCCAACAAACATAGCCCTGGGAGCTTCTTTGGAGGCTTCAGGGTCTGACTGTGCTGGCTGTGCTCATCTCTGAGCATGTGGTTGTGGTAGAGATGGTCTTCTACATTTCATGTGAACCTTTATCACAATACCGCATTACCAAAACTATTTTTTAAGTGCCTGGATAAGAAGAATATTCAGTTCAAACCCACAGAGGTTGAGGAAAAAAGTGTTAGTGGCAGAGCTAGGTCCTGAGCCTTGCCTTTGCACTTCTACCCTGTGATTCTGTCCAGAGCACTGGTACCACCTATGAGAGCTAATCAAGGACAAAACATAAGAAATATTATCCTTTTTAACATTTATATTACTAACTGTTGAGTAATTTTTTTGTTTATCCTCAATTTTATTTTTATGTGAAAATTAAATTGTGAAAACTGTTGTATTAAGGAGCAGTCATTAAAGATACGCAGAGACAAGTAACAATAAGTAATCTGCAAGGAAAATGCAGAGGAGGAAGAAGAGAAATTCAGTAGCTCCTCATTTCATCTGTGTTATGGATTTTATTCATACTCTAATTCCTTTATTTTTTTATTTTTTATTATTTTAGAGAGGGAAAGGGAGTGGAGTGGAGGGGTGGGGAAGGGTGGAGAGGGGGAGAGAAAGAAAAATCAGTTGTTCCACTTATTTATGCATTCATTGGTTGTTCTTACATGTGTCCTGAATAGAGATGGAACCCACAACCTGGGCATATTGGGATGACGCTCTAACTAAAGCTTGACCTACCCAGCCAAGACCTCTAATTCCTTTATTTTATAGATAGGAAAAGTTATACCCACAGAAATTAAAATGACTTTCCCAAGTTCAATTTAGTTGAAGTTATAACCCATATTTCCTGACTCTACATTTAATATTGTTAACAGTATGCTACACTGACTTCCCCAGGTTTGAAAAAGAGGATACCATAATGTTATCATAGAAATTAACTAAACCTGAAGCTAATAGCAAGGCATGGTAGAGAAGATCTGAATAAGAAACTTGTAGAAAATGTAGTGGGTGCAAATAAAAGTTTATTCACAAATGTATCTGTAAGTGTAGTGTATGGTTACTGAAAGAGTCTTTCCAGGACACTACTATATCAGTTAGCTCCCTCCTGTGTGTAACAAATCACCCCAAAATCTAGTTGCTTAAGACGAGTCATTTAAATATTATAAATATTTCACAGGTGCTAATCATAGAATCACATCTTAGTAAGTATTTGTACTTTTACCACTTAACTTTCCAGAGATCTCTGAGATCTACTGTAATTAAGTTCATATACTTTTTTATTTTTATTTTTTACTTTTTAAATTTTATTCTCAATTACAGTTCACATTTGATATTATTTTGTATCAGTTTCAGGTGTGTAGAACAGTGGTAAGATAGTTATATACTTTACAAAGTGATTCCCTATGCAGTACTTTTATATCCCTATGACTATTTGTCACTACCAATTTGTTCTTAATTCCATCACCATATACTTCTTAAAGCAATACAATATGTCTTCTTAATTTTAAAGATTGTCATTAAAAAGAAGAGAGGAATGTTTGTTAAAATTCAGCTGTGAAGCCATCTGGTCCAGGGCTTTTGTGTGTTTGGGAGTT
Source organism: Micronycteris hirsuta (assembly GCA_004026765.1). Taxonomy (NCBI): domain Eukaryota; kingdom Metazoa; phylum Chordata; class Mammalia; order Chiroptera; family Phyllostomidae; genus Micronycteris; species Micronycteris hirsuta. Next base: position 24,552 of record PVJI01006588.1, on the reverse strand, counting down.
TTTTGATTATTGCTTCAGTTTTGCTGGTTGTTACATGTCTATTCAGGTTCTCTGCTTATTCTTGATTTAGTTTTGGAAGTTGTCTGTTTCTAGAAATTTATCCATTTCACCCAGGTTATCCAGTTTCTTGTAATATAGTTGTTCATAGTAATTTCTTACAATCCTTTGTATTTCTCTGGTATCTGTTGTGACTTCTCTTTCATTTCTGATTTTATTTATCTGGGCCCTGTCTCTTTTTTCTTGATGAGTCTGGTTAAAGGTTTGTCAATTTCGTTTATCTTTTCAAAGAACCAGCTCCTGGATTCACTGATTTTGTGAATATTTTTTTAGTCTCTCTGTCATTTAATTCTGCTCTGATCTTGATTATTTCCTTCCTTCTACTAACTCTGGGCTTTGTTTGTTGTTGTTCCTCTAGTTCTTTTAGATGTACACTTAGGTTGTTTATTTGAGATTTTTCAGTCTTCTTTGGGTAGGCCTGTATTGCTCTGAACTTCCCTCTAGGACTGTCTTCTCCGTGTCCCATAGATTTGGGTTGTGTGTTCATTTTCATTTGTTTCCAGGTACTTTTTGATGTGCTTGATCTCATTGTTAACCCATTCATATTTAATAACATGTTATTCAGTCTCCATGTATGTGAATGTTTTTGAGTCTTTTTACTTGAGGTTGTTTTATAGTTTCAAGCCATTGTGATCCAAGAAAATGCTTGATATGATTTCAATTTTCTTGAATGTGTTGAGGCTTGTTTCGTGTCATACTGTGTGGTCTATCTTTGAAAATGATCCATGTGCATTTAAAAAGAATGTATATTTTGCTTTTCTGGGGTGAAATACTCTATAAATATCAGTTAAGTCCATTTCATCTAGGATTTTGTTCAATGCCACAATATACTTGTAGATTTTTTTTTGTTTGGGTGATCTATCCATCATTGACAGTGGAGTGTTAAAATCTCCTATGATGGCTGTATTGCTCCTGATTTCTTACTTAAAGTCCTCCAAGATTTTCCTTATATTTTAGGTGGTCCTATGTTGGGTGCATATATGTTTATAAGGGTTCTATCTTCTTGTTGGACAACTCTCGTAAGTATTATATATTGACCTTCATAGTCTCTTGTTATGGCCTTTGTTTTGATGTCTATTTTGCCTGATACAAGTATTGCTACCCCAGATTTTTTTTCATGTGTATTTGCTTGGAATTTTTGTTTTTTCATCATTCACTTTCAGCCTACATAGATCTTTTGTTCTGAGGTGGGTCTCTTGTGGGCAGCAAATGTGCAGGTTGTGTTTTCTTATTCATTCAGTTTTCCTGTGTCTTTCCCATGTCTTTTAATTCATTTGCATTTAAAGTTGTTATCGAAGAGTATTTATTCATTGCCATTTTTTCCCTTTGTGCTTGTCTTCCTGTCTTTCTCTTTTTCTTTATCTTCTTAAAGCAATCTCTTTAGCATCTCTTGCAATAATGGTTTGGTGGAGATGTACTCTTTTAGCCTTCTTCTGTCTGGGAAGCACTTTATTTAACCTTCTGTTTTAAATGAGAGCCTTGCTGAATAGCGTAGTCTTGGTTTCAGGTCTTTGCTTGTCATTACTTGGAATATTTCTTGCCATTCCCTTCTGGCTTGTAGTGTTTCATTTGAGAAACCAGCTGCTAGCTTTATCAGAGTGCCCTTGTATGTTATTGGCTGTTTCTTCATTGCTGCCTCTAAGATTCTCTCTTTGTTTTTAAATTTTGCCATTTTAATTATGATGCATCTTGAGTGTGCCTGCCTGTTAGGGTTCCTCTTGATTGGGGCCCTCTGTGCTTCCTGAACTTTCATGACTTTTTTCCTCACCAAGTTAGGGAAATACTCTGTCATTTTTTAAAACAGGATTTCTATCCCTTTCTCCTTTTCTTCTCCTTCTGGTTCATGTTGTCCTGCTGCTCCCTTAAACTATCTTCATTCTTTTTGAGTCTCCTTTTGTTTTGCTGCTCTGACTGGGTGTTTTTAATCTACCTTGTCTTCCAACTTGCTGATTCAGTCTTCTATTTTATCTAGCTTGCTTTTAATTCCTTCTAGTTTATTCTTCATTTCAGATATTGTATTCTTCATTTACTCCTGGTTCTTATTCAGAGCTGCTATGTACTTTTTTGTGTTGATGTAGTTCCCGCTAAGTTCCTTGTAGTTCTCACTGAGTTCCTGTAGCATACTTAAAACCATTACTTTGAACTCTATGTCTAATTAATTTCATTTAGCACTCTTTCTGGTAATTCCTCCTTTCCTTTCAATTGGGGGTTGTTTCTTTGTCTCCCCACTTTAGGTGACTCTTTTTTTGTTGTTGTTCTTGTTTCTACATATTGATCTGCTATGACTTCCTGTTTTGTAGGGTGGCCTTCTGTGGTAGGAGTCCTGTGGGACTCAGTGGTGCTGTGTCCTTGATCTCCTGTGCTCTTGTACAGATCCTGACAGAACTAATACCTATCCTTCTCAAACTATTCCAAAAAACTCAAGAAGAGAGAAGACTCTCAAACTCTTTTCATGAGGCCCGTATTTGGTTATAAAACCAAATAATGACATGATAAAGAAAGAAAATTACAGGCCAGTATCTCTGATGAACATAGATGCTAAAATTCTCAAGAAAATATTGGCAAACCGGATCCAGCAATATATTAAAAAGAGCATACACCATGCCCAAGTGGGATTTATGTCAGGGATGCAAGGATGGTACAATATTCACAGAACTATAAGTGTAATACATCACATAAACAAAATGAAGGACAAAAATCACATGATCATATCAATAAATGCTAATAAAAAAGTTTTATCAAATTTATCCATTTTTAATCAAAAGTCATCAAAAGTTATCAAATTTTGATAAAAATTATCAAAAGAGCATTTGATAAAATTTAGCATCCATTTATGATAAAAACTTTCAATAAAGTGGGAATAGAGGGAGCATACCTAAACATAACAAGGGAAATATACCAAAAAACTTATTGCCAATATCATAACTCAATGGTCAAAAATTAAAAGTGTTTTTCTTAAGATCGGAAACAAGACAAATGTGTCCACTTTCACCACTCTTATTCAACATAGTACTGGAAGTCCTAGCCACAATGATCAGACAAGCAGAAGAAATAAAAGTCATCCAAATTGGAAAGGAGGAAGTTAAACTGTCATTTGCAGACAGCATGAGAGTGTACATAGAAAACCCTATAGGCTCCACTAGAAAAACTATTTGACCTAATAATTGAATTTAGCAAAGTAATGGGATACAAAGCCAATATTCAGAAATTGATGGCATTTTTGTACACCAACAATGAACTATCAGAGGAAATTCCCATTTACTATAGCAGCACACACACACAATTACTTAGGAATAAACTTAACCAAAGTGGTAAAAGACCTGCACTTTGGTAACTATAGAACAGTGAAGAAAGACATTGAGGAACATACAAATAAATGGAAGCATGTACTGTATTCATGGATTGGAAGAAGTAACATCATTAAAATGTCCATGCTACCCAAAGTAATCTATAGATTCAAGGCAACTCCTCTGAAGATTCCAATGACATATTTCAAAGATGTTGAACAAATACCCCCCCCAAATTTATATGGAACAAAAACGACCCCAAATAGCCTCAGTATCTTGAGAAAGAAGAACAAAGTAGGAGGGATCACAATACCTGATATGAAACTATGCTTAGGATACTGTAATCAGAACAGTCTGGTACTGCCATAAGAACAGGCACATAGATATTGGAATAGAATAGAGATCCCCGTAATATACCCATGCCTCCATTGTCAAATTTGATAAAGAGGGCACGAGCATTCAATGCAGTAAAAACATATTTTTCAATAAATGGTGTTTGGAGAACTGGACTGGTACATGCGAAAAAATGAAACTAGACCAGCAGCTCACAACATACACCAGAATAAATTCAAAATGAATAAAAGACTTACATATGAGCCATGACACCATAAAAATTCTAGTAGAAAACATAGGCAGTGAAAATTCAGATATCTCTTGCAGCAGTACTTTTACTGATATATCTCCTAGGGCAAAGGAAATAAGGGAAAAAATAAACAAATGGGACTACATCAAATTAAAAGACTTCTGCATGGCAAAATAAAAAATCATCAAAATGGAAAGGACCCATTGTATGGGAGAACATATTTGCCATGACATGTTGGACTGGGGTTTAATCTCCAAAATATATAAAGAACTCATATGATTCAATACCAGGAAGACAAACAGTCCAGTTAAAAAATGGGCAAAGGACCTGAATAGATACTTCTCCAAGGAAGACATACAGATGGTCCATAGATATATGAAAAATGCTCAATATCACGAGCCACCAGAGATGCAAATTAAAACCATAGTGACATGCCACTTTACACCTGCAAAAATGCCTATCATTCATAAATGAACAAAACAAGTGCTGGCAAGGACAGAGAAAAGTGTGCTGTTGGTGGGAATACAGACTGGTACAGCCACTGTGGAAGACAGTATGGAAATTCCTCAGAAAACTAAAATTGGAACTGCCTTTTGACCCAGCAATTCTACTGCTGGGAATATACCCTAAGAATCTGAATACATGAATTCAAAAGAACTTATGCACCTCTATGTTCATAGCAGCACTATTTACAATAGCCAAGAGTTGGAAACTCTTCAATAGATGAGTGGAGGAAAAAAACTGTGGTACATTTACACAATGGAACACTACACAGCAGAAAGAAAGAAGTCCTACCTTTTGTGACCGCAGGATGGAACTCAATACTAATATGCTAAGTGAGATAAGCCAGTCGGTGAAAGACAACCATATGATCTCACTTATAAGATTAACCTATGAACAAAATAAACTAATCAACCAAACAGAACCAGAGATGTAGAATAATAGAATAGATTAACAGCAGTAAGAGGGGAGGAGAAAGATGGGGGCTATTTGAAAGAAGGTGAAGGGATTAATCAAGGAACATATATGAAGGACCCATGGGCATGGAACTGGCTGAGGATTGACTATGGAAGTGGGGGATGGGCTAGGTGGAGGAGGGCAAAGGGAAAAATTATAGAACTGTAAAACATAAAAATAAGAAAGAAAAAGGAGAGAGGAATATGTTTCCTCTGACCTTTATTTCACTTAAGAAATAATAGTTTTGTCATAATATAATCTATATTTATACACTTAACTCCCCTTTTAAATCTTTAAATGAAATGTTTATTAAATGTTAAAGACTATATAGTAAATAAAACTAAGAAGTATTTTGATATTTATAAAATAACCTTCCTTGTTACCTTTATAACTCTGTAATGCCCTAATTATGAAAAATTCAAACTAGGGCCATTTTAAGATATTATTACTCTTACTCATAAAGTTTACATTGGGTTTTCGTGGTATTTAACTATGTCATTGTGTCACATTTGACCATTCATGCTGCTCTTATTGTCAGGTTTGTTTGTAATAGAAACTTCCAAGTGTAGGTTTCCAGATACACTTTGCTGGTACTGATTATCGTCAAGAAGGTGTGTATATCCATGTCCCTTTGTGTTAGATTTCAGAGTAGATGTGTCCTTTCCTTTATGTGCTGTTTTTTGCTCCTGTTAATGGTGAATCTTGTATCCCTTTTGTTTGCAGTGTCGCAGTTTGAAACTGAATTCTACATCAGTGGTCTTGCACCTCTCTGTGATCAGCTCGTTGTGCTTTCCTACGTAAAGGAAGTTTCAGAAAAAACGGTAATTTATTTCACCACAAATACAGAGGGATTTATACCCAGAACAGGTTGCCCATGAAAGGGTTCTGCTGTAGTCTGAGCAGAACTTCCTGACTTATAAAATAAGGTCAGCAGAGATTATCCTGTAGACCTCACCTTTCAGAAGCCCTACTCATTGCCTGCCTTTGTTCCTTTTGCTGAGCAAAGGGGAGTAATGTTTTTCCCTACCTCTCTTGGTATTTTAGTAGAAAGGAATGAAGGATTCCTCGTGCTGAAAGGCAGCGAAACTGAGCTGACGCTGTGCATTACCAGAAGTGACAGCAGTGAAGTTGATCTGCTGCAATAGCGTGGCCCCTGTGGTCAGAGGGAATTACAGAAAAGGCAGTTCATTATTTCCTGTGGTCCAGACATATTTGTTTACTTCCCAGTGGCCCAGTGATTTTGAGTGCATGATTCTTGCTTTTAAATACAATAGATTATTGCTAACTCTCAGTTATCAGTGCAAATATGATGGTATGAAATGTATGGCGAATAATAAGCAACAGAGAATCTGAATTTTGTTATACGTGACTTTAGAATGAAGCCTGTATCGATATGGTTCAGTGGAGGGGTATGTATACTCAGCCTTCCTTTGAAACCTAGGCAGACCCCATTCGCAGTGAGTCTTTATTGTCTGAGTCCAGGGGTCTTGTCAGGAACGGGATGGGGTAGCTTCAAGGCATAAACAAGGAAAGCTTATTGTAAAGGATTTTCTTTTCATCCTGTATATAAAAGAAATTGCAATTGATTGTCTAGCCCTTTATAGTAAGTAGGCCCTCCTTTTCTGTATCCGCTCCTTCCCTCCCCCCCTTTTTTCAAATGCCAAGGAATAAAATAGAGAGAAAAACCCTGGGAGCCCCAGTTTTGAAGTGGTAGCTACTCTCAAGCATTTCTCTGAGCTAGCACTTCCATCAGGAAGCCATCACTATAGTAACCTGAAGCTCTGGATGCCCATGTTGCTAGGCAGTGGGATGCTGCAGAATTAAGTGAACACTCAAACCTGCTAAAATCAATACGGCTGGCTTCTAGCTCTGTTGCAGGATATCAGTTTATTATTATTATTTTTTTTTTTGAAAATAAAGAAAAGCAGTGGCTCCTGAGGGAGTAAATATGGTGCTTTTTGATGAGAAATGTGGGGAGGATTGAGAATGTGATTCAAAGACATAAGGAAAGAAGCAGTGAAATGAAAAAGGAAAAGCCTAATCAACAATTGACAAAAAAAAAGAGAGAGAAAGAGAGGAAACCTTTGTTAAAAAAGAATCTTGGAAAGAAGTAAAAACCAAGAAAGGACAACCTCATAGAGCAAATTAGAAAATGTCATTTTTTAGAGAAAGAAGTGAGGGTCGTAAAGATGAATTAAAAATATATGTGTGTCATTATATTCATTTTGCATAACACCAAAGTACACCTTAAATCTTTAAACACAGAATAAACTGATGAAATTAAGACTAAAAGGATAAAAAATCAGTTTGGGGCCAACCACACCCTCCACCTTTTTTCTCCATATCAAAAACATAGCCTAACTGCAACATTAAAATTTGCTTTTATATGACTCATAATAGTGTCTCCCAACATTTTTCCCATTATACCTTTCACATGTGTGCATTTTCCGCACAATTGCAGTCATAGTTACGTGCTATCGTGCACTGCCATATTTTTCGGAGCCTTATTCCATTCTCTCTCCCTATGGCTAGGTATTCTCCCATCGTTAATATTTATAGTGGTTGTGTACTGTTTCATCTGATTGATATATCCTAATGTGTTAAGCTGTTCCCCTAATGTTTTCTTTTTCTTTCCTTCATTAATAAAGCACATGTGTGTTAAAAATTGTGCTAAGCCTTGGGAATTGGAGATCAACAACCAAATTCCTGCTCCTAAGAATTCACAGATAAACAGGGCTTGTTTTGCCAGTGAACAAAGGTTATCATACAATGACGTGATGGTTTTCTTATACATATGAAGGGTCTCTTTATGCGGTCTAGCAAGGCAGTTTTCTTAGTTCAATATTTTTCTATTTTGTTATGTTTGTCTTTGTTATAGCAGTTAATTTTTTAAGTATTCAGATCTTTCAGTTTTTCCTTCATTTTTTTTGTTTCAAAATTGAGATAGTTCCCATTTCTCTATAGTTCTGAAAATTATGTTCTGTATTTACTGTTTTTTTTTTTTTGTTGATCTTTTATAGTTGCTATTTTATCTTTGGAATGTTTTCAGTGTATGAAGTGCAAAGCTAATATAATTGCTTCTCAGTTAAACAACGAAATTGGGTAAAGAAATCTTTGAGGCTTACTGTTTACTTAGAGACCTTGAGAGCTGGGGGGAGTTCGGCACTTCTTACACTGTTTCTGTCATCTTTGTTCTCTTCACCAGTGTCACACTGCTCCAGGCCGGTTGCTTTTGAAAATAGCCAAGTCTGTGTTTTATGCCTGGGTGCTGAATTCCCCAAAAGTGTGAACTTTAAAGTAAAAAACTTGATTTGAAATCCAAGGTTTACCATAAGTCCCAGTTCTTTCATAAATCCCAGTTTCAACATTTACTTATGTAACTGACCTGAGTAAACTTTTTGATCCTCAGTTCCTTCATCTGTAAAGTAAGGAGGAGTAAAACTTACTAAGGGGTAATTTAAGAACTCCAGGAAAATAATTTCTGTATAATCATGCCAGGTCAGCGGAGCTGTCGGAGGCCCTCAGTAAGGCCTCTTTTCCCCTTCTGTCTTGATCTAGAAGCACACGTCCAAAACTGTAGGAACTAACCATATGTTTAATTTAAATTAATGTAAAACTAAATTTAAATTAATTAAAATGGAATAGAATATAAAACTCAGTGTCTCAGTCACTGTAGTCACATTTCTGGGTGTTCAGTAGGTACCTGTGTCTCATGTCTATCACATTGGACCATGCAAGTAGAGAACCTTTTTACCATCTCAGCAAGTTCTGCTTTAGAATCTCTGACTTTTTAGCATTACCAGTAAGTTTATCTATAGTGGCAGTGGTTTGGATAATGGAGTAGTTTGTAATATTATTATTATTTTTCTCACATTTGAGAGGAAGAGGTGTAACAAATAACAAAGTTGCCTAAGGCTGTGGTAGCTGGAGTTGAACGGTCTGCGGTAGGGGCTGCTGACATGATACAGTAGCACCCATTCTGTTTATCTCATGCAGAAGGCCAGGAAATAAAACACAGTTATGAGGCCATATGTGGTGTTTAGAAGGGCTTACGTCTGTTGAAATTATAAAACCAAGGTATTTAATTATGTCTAACTGAATTTAATTGGTATAATTTATAGAAATGTAACTAAAATGAGCCTCTTCTCTTTTTTTGCTATAGGAAAGAGAATACTGTGCCAGGCCCAGGTTGGATATTATCCAGCCACTTTCCGAGACTTGTGAAGAGATCTCTTCTGATGCTCTGACAGTGAGAGGCTTTCAGGAAAATGAATGTAGAGATTATCACTTAGGTGAGAGAGATTGAGGATCTGGCTTGTGTTATTTCTTACATTTTTTATTTTCCCCTTCCACACAAGTAGTACAAACAGGACTTTAAATTGAGGTTCTGAAAGGATCTTAAAGAATATCAGGGCAAGCCTCTTACACTGCAAATGTGGGCATTGAGGCCGAGAGATACTATAGAACTTGCTTGAGCTCCACCAGCAGAAGGGAGGGGAAAAGACGGGGCCTAAACGGAGGTGAGTCAGCCCTGTGGTCTTTGTTCTTATACTTGGTCTATTATCTATTTAATGTGATGCCTAACTTACACTGATGTCAAGTAGCATGGTTCTAATCACTCCCAACTTCACATTCCTAGACTATGTGCTCTGGATGGCAGAGAATTTATCTTTCTCTTTGTGACCAAATGCTCAGAGCCTAAAGGAGTGCTTGGCACATACTAGGCATTCACAGAGTATTTGTTTCATGCATGGATGAATATACTGAAGCACTGGTCAGAAATAAAGGGAAAGCCATTGCTGTTTAGTCATACCAGGGGCATCTGTGTTTGGGTGTTATAACTTTATTGAAAAACACATTGATGAAAATAGAGCACCTTAAGCTTTTTAGAAGTTCTTTCTTCTTTTAAAAAAATTGACTTTTTTTTTTTTTTGGTGGATATTTTCAGTTCTCATTTTACCCAAAAGAACTGAAGGTTTATTTTATACATGTTTGAACTTTCTTATATGAAGCCCCTAATCAGCTGAGAAATGTGAGAATAGTATATTCTGGACTTGGCAAAAAGCAAACATGATTCACAACTGAAAGTGTCCAGTCAAGGTGTTTTGCTCAGAGCAAACTCTGCTGCATACCTAGACACCCTTCAGAGCTGGTTTTATAATTGAATTCTTCAGGAAACCCTCACAATTGGCACTGTGGACAACATGCTGAAATGACAGACTATATCCCCAGGGCCTGGAGCATCTGTCATTTATGCTTTAGATGATCTTGACCTTGATGAGGAGGCAACATTTATTGCAGGTTGTGGGGTGTGATTGTTTTGTAAAAATAGAACAGTGTTGTAAATGGCCATAAAGAATGTTTATATGCAGTACATGAATTCTAATATGCAGTAGACATGGAGAATTTTGAATACCTATTTTTCATCTGAGGTCAGAATGTTAATATATTAAACACAGAATTTTAAACCCACCCTATTTTTTTTTTAATTTTGGTATTCCCTTCTTCCCTCCCTCCCTTCCTTTCTTTTTTCTTCCAAATAATTTTACAATTAAATACTTTTTAAAGCATTGGAATATATTCTATCATTCTCTACCATGTCCCACCTCTACCTTCAAACAGAACCAAACACACTTATTCCAAGGGTAAGGGAGTTTTCTCTTCATTCTTAATAAGTTGGGTTTTCTAACTGAGTCCCTTGAAACCACTGCCAAGGTTTCTACTCTTGAGTCACCTGAGAGGTTCCTTTCTTGTTTCAACACAGAGTACTCTGAAGGGGAATCGCTCTTTTACATCGTGAGTCCAAGAGATGTTGTAGTAGCCAAGGAACGGGACCAAGATGACCACATTGACTGGCTCCTCGAAAAGAAGAAATATGAAGTAGTTTTGATTTCACTTTCTTGAAAGTATTGACAGTCTGTACCATAGAGAGGATAAAAGTTTTGGGGGATAAATCTTTCATATAGGCAAATTAGAATGCCATAAGCTAAAAATATGTTGGAGGCTAATAACTTTCCAATATTCTTTTTAGAAATTCGGGAGCAAAAAGATCATAAAAAGATTAACTGGCTTCACTGTTCAATGGAGGAGGAGTTGGTAGCAGAGGGAGGGAGTGGGTTAGATTCAGGCTATTGAAGTGTTTATTCTGTACTTGCTCAAGGAAAGTAAAATAGAGCTAGTATTTCAGAATTGTCAGTTTGGGATATTTTCATGAAATTCTTCCTTTGGTGCTTATTTCATATGTAAAAGGAAAACTATCAAATTAATGCTCACTTAGGATAGTTTGAACTACCAGTTCAGATGGAATGATGTCTGCTTCATTGAGTCTTGGTTCAGACTAATTTTAGTAGACAACGTGTTATCATGATTTTTTTTAAAAAAGAAAACATTTTTTTTAACTTTAATAGTCAGAAAGGCATTATTGCATTACTTTAGTTATAGGAACTCTCTGGATGGGCTTTTGTATTAATCAGTTAAAAATAAACAAAAAATAGTCCATTTATATGTTGCTTTAAGTTTGTAACCACCTGAAAGGATTTGGGGGAAAATGTTTCTAATTTATAAACCATTTAGAGTCCACTTATTGACCCCAAGTTCATACCATATTGCTTTACCTCCAGTAGTTTCTTGTAGAGATAATTCTATGTTTTAAACATTTGTGTTGAAGTAATAATTGTAAACTTTCCAGAATAAAAATGAAATCTGAGATTTTTTTAAATCTTATTTGTAGATATACCTAAACATATGTATATAGTTTACTTTTTATGTTTCATAAAGGTGCCCCGTCGTCAATCTATGGCACACAGATTTATGACGACAGGTGAATTTTGTTGTTGTTTGAACCTAGAAAATTTTTATGTATTTTGATTTCTGTCTGAAAAGTGATTCTAATATCCTAATGTGGAAATGAATTCAAATAAGAGAAGTCTTTATTTTGGTTGACTGCCTTTGTTTGAGTTTGAATGCAGTGAGGTTCATTCAGCCATAACATTAGAAATTCCTGTGTTTGAAGCAAAAACCACGGGAAAATGGGGCTTTATTTAAGTAATCCAGAACTTTAAACGTGGTAAATACAGCATTTATAACTTCAGTGTCTTTCCCACTCTCTCCCATTTTCCCACTCCTTCTCTGCTCCTTTTATATTGCTCGTGTAAATATAGGAAGCTTTGATGGCAGCTGAAATTAGCCAGAAGAACATTAAAAGACATAAGATTCTGGTAAGTATGTAATTTTATTATTTGAAATATAACTTTACCTTTCAATAGGTTATAATGAGACTGAATGAAAAGACCTGATTTCTTCCTTCCTTTTGAGAATTTATTTCAAACTAATTCTCCAGCTTGTAAGGTCAAAGTATTTCACTTTATTGAATCAGTTTCTGCTTGTAAACAAGAGACTTGAACATCTGCTAGGAGATAGTTTTAGGTAATTTGGAAACTCGATTTGTGAAATACACTTTAAATATAAAACTCCCCAGTTATGTATGGGGAAGTTTCTTTTAAGTCATAGGTAAAATCACATTATCACAAAATATCAAGAGTGGTTTCATAAAAGTAGATTGCTTTAGTGTCTCCATAATAACAGACTCAATTGATTTTGTTATGGAGACTAATCTAGGACATCAAATGTGTTTTTATTACATCTGGACTCTGGAAAAATATAGTAACTGAAAGCCTATTTATTTGCTAACTGTGACAGTGAGTGTGCAGAAGGAAGGCAGAAAAGAAATCTTATCCCTCTGAGTGTGAAGATTCCTTAGACAACGTCCAGTCCAGGACTCTTACTTGTAGAGGAAAACTGAAAACTTAGCCTTTCAGAGCTACTTGATTTTCAGCATATATTCCTTTTGCTTACACTTCCCCACCTTAAACTTCTCTGTGAAACTCCACATAAAAGCCTAATTCCCAAAAATGTACAAGCAAAATAATTCAGTCTCTAAACAGAGAAATAACCAGAGCATCTTTTTTTTTTTCCATTAAAAATTGTGGAGAATAAGCAAAGATTATCTAGAAATGGAGCAGAAGGTGCTCCAGCCAATAGCATAGTATATGTGATGGTGCAGAGAAGTGAAACTGCTTGGCCTGCTTAGTTATGTGGAGAGGTTGAGGATTTTATACATATGAAGAGTTGGATCCTAAAGGGCCATGTATAATTAGGGCCTTGGCTTTATCTTGTAGCCTCTAGAGATAGTTTAAGCTTTCAGTGCTACATCACATTTGCTTGTTAGAAAGAGTCTCTGGTGGATACGGGGTCAGAGGGAAGCCCGCTGAGATGAGAATCAATGAGATAAAATTCCCTTCTTGGTGTGGAGGTGGAAGTGATGAGAACTGCAGAGTTGATAGGAATGGCATGGTGAAGATAGATGGAAGACATGGTCTACCAGACTGTTTGGGATTTGGTGACTGACTGTGCACAGAGAAGTGAGAGTGAATAATCTAGGCTAACTCCCAGGCTTTGAGCTTGGGCCTGTGGTGGATGGTGTCACCATTTAGAGAGAGAGCGAGAGAGGGAGGGAGGGAGAGAGAGATGAGGAGGGGTAAGAAGGAGGAGAGGGAGGAGGAGGGAAAGGGAAGACGAAAGAGGAGATTAGGGGAAGGGAGGGGAGGACTAGTAGGATCAGGTATGTGGCGGGAGGGGTAGGTGAATTCTGGTTTAGACACATTAAAGTTTTTGCCACTTACAGAACTCCCTAGATTTCTGGACTCAGAAATAAATTTGGGAGACTCATCAGTGACAGGGAAGTGTTTGGGCGAATCCACACAGGGCAAATGTCTAGCATTAGAGAACAGAGGACCTTGAATGGAACCCTTGGGAACACTCATACAGGCAGATCTGGCACAGCCAGAGGAAGGTTGTGTCCTGGGAGCTGAAGGAGAGCATTGCAGGGTAAAGAGAGATAAATCTTAAATGGTTGAAGTTAGTGGGTCAAAAGTATGACAAGCTCAGCCTCAGTGGTACATTTTGTTTGGTAGTTACGAAAGTGACTAGTGAATTTTATGTATATGTATTATTTATTCTCAACATGTTAGGAAGTGAAAAATGAATAGGAGATGATGACATGGAGCTGAATGTAGACTGTTTAGTTCTGAAGTGGAAAAGAGTGAGGACTGGTTGGGGGCTGTGACATCATGGGAAGGTTGGTGGTGATGGTGGGTATTTTGTGTAAGAGAGATACAACGTGTTTATGTTCAGGGAAAAGTTATAAAATTGGACTAAAGTTCAAGGTGTACAGAGAAAGAAGATGAGTGGCAGAATAAACTCCACATGAGGAGGGGGCATGGCATTAGGAGAAAGTTTGCAGAAATTGGCACTGCAAAAGAGACCTTCTCTGAACCTGGACAGGAAGACTTTCCATTGATACTGAGATATGTGGTCTGTTTTCAGAGAAATAAATTTAGGCACCCTTTTTTCATTCTGCAGTTCCTATAGTTTTAAAATATGATTTCCTACATTGTAGTCAATAAAGTAAAAATATAATAAACTAAGAACCATGGGTATTTTCTTCATTCCTGGAATGGGCATGTCCGATGCATTGGTTATGCATAAACTTTTTTCTCCTGGCACAGTGTAATTTCATAAGCAGGCAGGCAGAGAGAAAAATAATCTCCTGCCAATTTTATTATCCAGGAAGAAATTCCACAAAAAACTTCTTTGTACATAAAGTAGAACTTAACATCCAAGTTTTGTTATAAGCTGAGTTTAAGCTTCTCATGAAAATGCTTTTAGGTGAAAGTAGTAATTTATAACAGGAGTCGTGGGGAGGTCAAGCAAGAGCTTCCATGCCTCCACTGCCACAGATCATGCCAAACCCTTCAGAACCAAGGTGGAAATAGTGAATGAACTTGAATACTCTGAATCCAGTCAGTTCTGCTTTGAGGCCCAGTTTCCTCGTCTGTTAACTCATGGGTTTGAATTACATATTTTTCTGAGCTCATTTCACTTTAATATTAACTTTAATATTTTTCTTTCATATGATTTTCTTTCATTTTGTTTTTCGTATTACATTTCTTCAGACTTGATATTGAGGAGACGGGTAGCTCACATTTTACAGATGAAAGCACAAGAAAACAATTTTATATCCTTGACAACATTAAATCATTGGATCATGGTTTTTGTTTTTGTTTTTATATTGCAGTTTTTTTGTTGTTGTTCAGTTACAATTGTCCTAATCTGGATCATGTTTCTAATGTGTGGAGATTTGTTTCGTAGAAAATCTGTTGGAAGGAGGCAAGTTAGAGGCTTTAAAATAGTAATATTTTTTTAATTTTGAATTTGAAAATTTGTGTAGCAAGTATATTTAAATATGATTAGGAAGGAAATAAGCATAATTATAAAAATATGCTTAAGGAAAGAAAAGAGCATAATTACATAAAGCAAACTAAGATGTATAAATAGGTTCTAATCACTAGTGCTAATAGAACCCTAAAGTCATGGCCTCCCCAGAAACTGAGACTGAGCTTTTCAGTTGTTCCATTAATTATGAAATAATTATTTAATTATAATTAAATAATTATATTTAATTTAATTTTCCTCTATTTTATTTTCTCTAGGACATTGGCTTGGCATATATAAACCACCTGGTAGAAAAAGGAGAGTATGACATAGCAGCACGGTAATAATGACATTAACTTGTTAAATAGAATTGATCAATGTTAACAGTAAAAATAAGCTGTTCTCAGCAGTTGACAGACATTTTTAAAGATCTTTCTAATGAGTAATTTTTGACTATTAATGGTTTTAAAGAATGGATCGATATTTATTATATACTTTCAACTATCTCATTTTCACCAAACAAGAAATATTTTTCTCATTACTTATTGAGAAAGGTATCAAAACCATGAAAAATACAGGATTTTAGCCTTTCTATATGATGATAAGTTAGCCTGTCACAGTTTCATGAGTGCCTCAGCAATAGTAGTAGCCAAAGGACCAGCACTTGTGCCAGATCCCACAGCTCCAGTTCTCACAGCACAACACAGGGAGGGTCAGGTGGCCCTGCAACTTAGGATATCTGATTCTTTTTTTTTTTTTTTTTAAGATTTTATTTACTTTTAGAGAGAGGAAAAGAGAGGGAGAAAGCAATGTATGGTTGCCTTTCACATGGCCCCCACCAGGGACCTGGCCCGCAACCCAGGCATCTGCCCCAACCGGGAATCAAACCGGGACCCTTTGGTTCCCAGCCTGCTCCCAATCCACTGAGCTACACCAGCCAGGCAGGATATCTGATTCTTTTAAGCTTGCCTTCCTTTGGCTGCAGAGGAAAATGTTACTTTTACTATAGTGTACAGAAAACAAACGTTCCCTTTGCTCTGGAGGGAAGTACTCTTTAGGTCCTCTAACTTTTCAGGGCTCTTCACTCTAGAAGCGTCCTTGAGAAGGTAGTCTAGAATAAAGACAGTGCCTCTGCTCGCAATTCAAGCAGAATTGTCTCTCAACAAGAGGGTGGCAGTTAAATGGAAGTGATCAGACCCCCGGCTCCTGGTTTGCAGGAGTCTGTGGTGAGCAGAAAGCATACATATGGTCCTGTAGGTGTTGTGTGAGTGGCTTCCCTGCAGCTGGGCGGTGCCCTCTGCCAGGTTGCATGTACATGGCAGACCAGGAAGACTTTTTGTGCCCTGAGATTTAGGGAAATAATGTTTCTTTGATGTGCAAATTGTGTAAGGTTTTATTCATATGTGAACACTTCTCCAGGTTACATACTATGATAGGATTCTAATTTTCTTAAGTCTGATTTTGTAGTCTGTTATTTAAAGCCATTCAAGAAGTGGTTTAAAATTGGCACTTTGGGGGATGATGACATTTCTTCAAGTCAAGAAAGGCCCCAAGTGAGCAGTGCTCATCTGGATAAATAGGCAACTCAGCACAGGAAAGTCATGGGAAAAACTCCTAATTGTA
This sequence comes from Micronycteris hirsuta, assembly GCA_004026765.1. Taxonomy (NCBI): domain Eukaryota; kingdom Metazoa; phylum Chordata; class Mammalia; order Chiroptera; family Phyllostomidae; genus Micronycteris; species Micronycteris hirsuta. Next base: position 7,773 of record PVJI01006588.1, on the reverse strand, counting down.
GTCTTCTGAAAGCTATTCATGTTTATCTATAAGTATTTTTATATTACTTTTATTGATTTTCATCAACCCTGCATATTCAATCAAGTGAGCACCAATAATTACCTTTACATTCAGTGATACTTGAGATAGAAATTTGTCAAAACTCTGAGATGAGAGATTTATCTAAAACACTAGGGGAAATATATATTTATTCTGTTTATTTTTTTTACTTAAAACTTTCTTTCTGGGATGTTTTGGCTGCCAGCAAATGCCAGAGAATTCTTGGGAAAAATGCAGCACTCTGGGAATATGAAGTTTATAAATTTAAAGAAATTGGACAGCTTAAGGTAAGCATTTCTTTATTTTTTTATTTTTTTTAAAGAAACACTTTTTTTTTTAGATTTTTTATTTATTTATTTTTAGAGAGAGGAGAAGGAAGGGAAAAAGAGCAATGTATGGTTGCCTCTCACATGGTCCTCACTGGGGACCTGGCCCCGCAACCCAGGCATGTGCCCTGACTGGGAATCGAACTGGGACCCTTTGGTTCCCAGCCCGCGCTCAATCCACTGAGCTACACCAGCTGGGCAAGCATTACTTTATTTTTAACTCTTATTTTTTGTATGTCATATATTGATATAAGCATGCCTCAGAGATATTGTGGGTTAGTTCTCAGACCGGCACAAATAAAGCAAATACTGGTATCTCATTAAAGCAAGTCACATGAATCTGTTTCCCAGTGCATATAAAAGTTGTATGCAGTATACTGTAGTCTAGTAAATGTGCAGTAGCATTATGTCTAAAAAAACACTGCACATACCTTAATTAAAAAGTACTTTATTGCTAAGAAATGCTAATCATCATCTAAGCCTGTTGGAAAAATGGTACACTTGCTCCACACAGGGTTGCTACCAAAAAAAAAAAAAAAACCCTCGATATCTGTGAAGTGCTATGAAGTAAAGTACAATAAAACAAGGTATGTCTTTATTGAGATGGAAATAAAATTAAGACAGTAGTAGTCAGTTCTTTATTGGGAAGCAAATTATCTCAGCTAGGAATGTTCAGACTTTTAGAAGTTCGTTTCAAAATATAAACCTAGTTTATGTTTTATATGTATAAAACATATACATACATAATATGTTATATATATGTTGTGCTTACTTTATCTCCTAGTTCTGTGCTCAAATGAAGTTTTCATGTTCCTTTTAATGAATATGGAAAATAGGTATAGTCTCATGCAGGAGATTATAAGACATGAGGTTCTTTTTTTCCAAAATTACTTAAGATTAATGCTTTTTGAAATAATATTTTACTTACTGGAAAATAAATGGAAAAGTTTGACAATGTAGCTCTAACAAATAATTTTGATACTTCATTTTTTTCCTTTCAACTTGGTGCATAATATCCAAATCAATAAAGTATTCCAGTATTTGTTTAAAACAGTTTTTAAAAACTTTGTCTTATGAGTAGACCTTCTCAGTGTTCTGTTAGTGTTATGAATATTCTTCTAAAAATTCCCAGTTACTCAGCTCCTCAGCTCCATAAATGTTCTCTTCCCTGGGAAACCCCAAGGACACTCTCTTGAGTTTATTGGGCCGCCCCTGGAGGGTGTCATCAGGACCTGTGGCCATGTTTACCCAGACAGCTCCATAACCCAGACTTCTCCTTTGAATTCCTTATCTACGTTGGAAGTGTGCAATGGCCATTTCTCCTTGTATATAATGCTAATAAGGATCACTCAAATTAATCCGAATCCCTTTCCTTCCCAAATTTGGTTCTTCTCCTTTTAATCTGTGTTTACGACATCACATTATACCCACTTTTCCATGCTTAATAGCTGAAAATCACTGTTTTGATGAGAACGTCTAACTCACCTTATCCTATTTAACCTCCAGTTCTTGTCAGTTTTATCCCATCAGTATGAATTCAGCCTCTCCTCTTTCCTTCTGGTACTGCTGCCTTAACTCTTGATAGATCTATAGGCAACCCTGACCCAGAGTTAGCTGTTTAAAAAATAAATATGCTGCTCTCACTTCCCTAATATCTGGTGTTTCCCTCCTGCCCATAGGGTAAAATCTGAATTCCTTTCATGACACCACTTCACTTTCCTCTCCAGCCTCATCTCCCTTCAGTGACCCCGTTCCACATCTGTGACCTCCCTGAGTGCAGGGTATGCATTCATGGCTCCATGCCTTTGCTCATGCTGGTCCCCATGCCAGGGTGCTCTTTTTCCCCTTTCTTTGCCTAAACAGACCTCAGCTTCTGTGATCTCAGCTTCAGTGTGCAAGATTTGCTATACTTCCTTGTTAATCCTTCTTATATCACTTCCCACATAATATTGCAATTGACTGTTTAGATGTTCATTGACCTTTTCTCTGGGGCTGTGAGCGCCTTGCGATGGTGGTTTTGGTGCACAGTGCACTGCTGAGTCATTTGACACTTAACGTAGCTCTGAATAGCTAAAGAACACGATGTATATTTGCCTCTCATTTCAAAAGATGGTTGTGAGTTTTTAAAGGTCAATATATTCTAGTTGAAGGGAAGAAAGTTGAATAGATGACCTATACTGCTTGATTAGTTAAGAAGTTGACTTTTATCATCTCTGTGACATTCTCCCTCTTATTATTTAGATTTTCATTAATTCATCAGGAAGAACAGAGCAATATAGGTTCACCTAGGCAATTTTGTATTTATTCATTCATGCACACATACCCCTCATAGATATTTTTAAAAAATATTGTAGCCCTTGCCAGGCTACTCAGCTGGTTGGAGTATTACCCCGCACAACAGAAGGTTGCGGGTTCAATCCCCAGTCAGGGCACATACCTAGGTTGTGGGTTCGATCCCTGGTCAGGGCAGGTACTGGGGGCAATTGATGGATGTATCTCTCTCTTCCTCTCTCTCCCTTCCTCTCTCTCAAAATCAGTAAAAACATATCCTTGGGTAAGATTTTATACACACACACACACACACGCACACACATTTCTGTGTTGTAAGAAAGTAGTTTATTTGAATCTTTTCATAATAATTTTCCAAAGTACTTTGTTGCCTTAAACTTTAAAATTGAAAATATACAGGGTAGGGTTCCAGCTAAGATGGAGGTATAGACAGAAATGCTTCACTTCCTCGAATAACTAAAAGAAGTACAACAACCAATTTAAAAACAAAGAACAGCCAGAATTGCCAGAAAATCATTTGCATGGAAGTCCAACCACCAAAGAGTTCAAGAAACATTCAGCCAGGCTGGTAGGAAGGGCGGAAATGGGAAGCCAGGGTGGAAAGGACACACAGCAATGCAAGGTGGCAGACCATGCGGATGATCTCACATTTGCACACAGATTAGCAGGGAGGAACAATAGGGAAGTGAGACAGACCACAAAACCCAGCATTGGGAAAAAAAGACTCAAAAGACTTGACTATAACAAATCTGTGGGGGTTGCAGTGGTGGGAGAAACTTCTAGCCTCACAGGAGAGTTTATAAGCTGCTTGTGGGATGCAAAAGAAGTGATGGAAAGTGAGACAAGTGTGGAGCAAGCAGCATTGTTCCCTCTCTGACCACACCCCCACAGACAGCGCCACAGCACTGCAAAGAGGGTTGCCCTGCCCTGGCGTATACCTAAGGCTCCATCCCTTACCATGTAACAGGTGCACTGAGACAAAGAAATATGGCCCGAATGAAGGAACAGATCAAAACTCCAGCATCCTAATTACCAGTGTGTTGATCTGATGCAGAGTTCAAAACACTGGTAATCAGGATGCTCACAGAACTGACTGAGCTCAGTCGCAAAATGAAGGAAGAAATGAAGACTACACAAAGTGAAATAAAGGAGAATACACAGGGAACCAATAGTGAAGAGAAGGAAACTGGAACTCAAATCAACAATTTGTAACAAAAAGAAGAAATAACATCCAACCGGAACAGAATGAAGAAACAAGAAAGCAAAAAAACCGAGGAGAGGCTTAGGAACCTCTGGGACAACTTTAGGCATTCCAGTATCCAAATCATGGGGGTGCTGTAAACAGAAGAGGAAGAGCAAAATATTGAAAACTTATTTGAACAAATAATGAAGGAAAACTTCCCCAATATGGCGAAGGAAATAGACTTCCAGAAAGCCCAGAGAGTACCAAAGAGGTTGGACCCAAGGAGAAACACACCAAGATACATCATTAATTAATTTAATTAAGTCACCCAAGATTAAAGATAAGGAGAGAATCTTAAAAGCAGCAAGAGGAAAGGAGAGAGTTACTTACAAAGGACCTCCCATAAGACTATCAGCTGATTTCTCTCAAGAAGCTTTATAGGCAAGAAGAGTCTGGAAAGAAGTATTTGAATCATGAAAGGCAAAGTCCTACATCCAAGACTAATCTGTCCAGCAAAGTTATCATTTAGAATGGGAGTGCAGATAAAGTGCTTCCCAGATAAGGTAAAGTTAATGGGGGGGAAGATACAGAGAATGAGAAGCAGAATAGGTAGGCACAAAATAGACAGGAGGATGTTAAGAATAGTATAGGAAATAGAGAAGCCAAAGAATTTACACGTACAACCCAAGGACATGAACTAAGGTGGGGGAAATGCTGGAGGGTTAAGGGCTGGGCAATGCAGAGAGAAGGGGGATTAAGGGGAGAAAAAAATGGGACAACTGTAATAGCACAACCAATAAAGTACACTTTTAAAAAATTAGAAATATACTTTTATGTTTTCTGCATAATTTGAGTACAGTTTTGTTTTGCCACTTTTTAAAGGTTTTTTTTTTTTCCTTTTTCTTCCCTAGACTATTAGTCCTTATTTGCCAAGAGGGGATCCAGTTCTGAAACCACTCATCTATGAAATGATCTTACATGAATTTTTGGAAACTGATTATGAGGTATGATATTCAAGCATGGTTATATTTACTTGTTCTCAATAGAAAATGTTAACAAATTTAGAAAAATAATGTAATAGAGCAACTGGTTTAAAGTTAACTGATTTGCAGTTTGTGTATGGTAGATAAAACTGAGATAGATAAACTCTGATGGTAACTAATGTTTATGTAGATAGTGAAAATCTCTAATCCATGTGCATTTTGAAGAATTCTATAAAGTTACCACCTTAATAGAAAAAGGGATTAAGTGCCATTTGGGGATTTCATAAATAGAATAGCAGCTTCTATTAACGTTTATACTACCCCTAAAGAAATCAGACCTTTCCAACGGGTGAGACTCAGAACTAAGTTTGTCAAAGGAGAATTAAAGAGAAGTTGAAGGGGTAGGAAAGGGGAAAGGGATTGGAAATGATCTGTTTGCTTATTGATTAAGGAAAAAAAGAAGTATATAAATTGCTTATCTACTATAACTCTGCACTTTTACATGCAAATTGTGATTTTACTCATAACAATACTATAAATAGTAATGTCCAATTTTAGAGAAGAGAAAACTAAAGAATGAAGAAATTAAATAACTTGCCCAAGGCCATACGTTTATTCTTTTTTATTTTTTTAAATTACTTTATTGTTGTTCAATTACAGTTGTCTGCATTTTCTCCCTGCCACTCCCCCCAACCCCAGCCAAACCCACCTCCCTCCCTTGCTTCCACCCTCCCCCTCAGTTTTGTCTATGTGTCCTTTATAGTAGTTTCTCAAAACCTTTCTCCCCACTGCCCCCTCCCTCCTCCCTTCTGGCTATTGTTAGATTGTTCTTAATGTCAACATCTCTGGTTATATTTTGTTTGCTTTTTTCTTTTGTTGATTATGTTCCAGTTAAAGGTAAGATTATATGGTATTTGTCCCTCACTGCCTAGCTTATTTCGCTTAGCATAATGCTCTCCAGTTCCATCCATGCCATCGCAACATTCCACGCAGCAACATGTTCACTGATATGTCCCCTAGAGCAAGGGACATAAAGGAAAGAATAAACAAATGGGACCTCATCAAAATAAAAAGCTTCTGCATGGCTAAAGAAAACAGCATTAAGATGAAAATAAAGCCAACTATATGGGAAAACATACTTGCCAATGATACCTCAGACAAGGGTTTGATCTCCAAAACATAAATAAAGAACTAACACGACTCCACTCCAGGAAGACAAAAAAAAAATTAAAAAATGGGCAAATGACTTGAACAGAGGTCCCAGAGACATATGAAAAGATGCTCAGCATCACTATTCATCAGAGAAATGCAAATTAAAACCACAATGAGAAACCACCTCACACCAGTCAGAATGGCCATCATAAACAAATCAACAGACTAGTGTTGGAGAGGATGTGGAGAAAAGGGAACCCTAGGGCACTGTTGGTGGGAATGCAGACTGGTGAAGCCACTGTGGAAAACAGTAAGAAATTCCTCAGAAAACTAAAAATGGAACTGCCTTTTGACCCAGCAATTCCACTGCTGGGATTATACCCTAAGAGCCAAAACCATACATTTAATAAATAACGTGCTTGGATTGTAATTTGTTTGCTCTTTGCATGCACCCAAGATGGATTATAATTTTTAAAGTTTGTTAATTTGACACATATTTATTCAGAAAGTATCTGTTTAGTGCATGCTCTTTCCAGGAAGGTGGTAGGCACTAGGCCTACAATTGTGAATGGAATGATGAACCTTCCGCAGTCACTCAATCTGAGTCACACCCAAGCATGTGAACCAGTGGTTCTTGACAATGACTGGTTCTGTCCCACAGGGGATATTTGACAATGCCTGGAGACATTTTTGGTTGTTCCTTCTGGAGAATTGGTGCTGTCATTTAGTGGCCAGAGGGCAGCAGGAATGCTGTTAAACATCACACAATGGCACAAGACAAGCCCCTGCGTAGGACCAAGAGTGATCTATCCTCAGATGCCAGTACTGAGGTTGAGAACCCTGATGTAAAGATACATTATTACATAATATGCTGGATGCTCTCATGAAGCATCAACAAAATGTTGTGGCTAAAACTCAGCCTAGTTCCCCTTCTGACCAGAGAAAAAGGTGAGATTTCTGGTGGGCAGGTTCTAGACAGGGCTGGTAAGCTCTTTTTCAGAGCTCTGACCGGTGCTAGGAGGATCCATAAACCATGAGCTGTAGCATGTTCTCTAGTTTTGGGCCAACTTCCAGGGTCATAAAACTGGCACCACCTTTAGTCTATGTGAAGTTCAGGGCCCTAACCTCGTGATAAGTTTTCATTTTTGGTACCTCACAGTATGGTGCAGGTCGTCATTGCCCTTTTTTTTTTTTATTCTTATGTTAGGTTTTAAAGATAAGGAAGGCTTTGTTTACAACTTTCTTTTTCCCATGAGAATGTGAGGTGGCTTGTCGAAATTTAACATACAGAAATAGAAAGAGAAAGTAAGACTAGAAGGGGAATGAGAAAAGGGACTCCTGTGTTTTTGAGTGCCTACTCAGTACTAAACACGTTGTTAAGATACTTTTTTTTTAACCAATAACTGATTCAGTTTAAGGAGTGGTAATATGGCAAACACTGTTTCAACTCTGAGATATTTTACACCCTAGAATCTAAGGGAACTTTAAAATAGTGATCTCTAAAATAGTTACTATCAACCAGTTATTGCTGGGTGTGTAAGATCTAAGCACCTGATGCGTGTATGTATATAGTCCTGTCACGGGTGGGAATCGAACCTGCCGATACCCGTGGGTGACCGTGACCCGATGCATGTATGAATCTCATACCGAGACACGCCGGGAAAGAGAGACTGGGGCCACGTGGCCAATTCCTCCCATCTCAGGAAAAAGCCCCCTCGCTTGCCCAGCCAGGGTTTTTATCAGGGGCATTAGCACACATTTACATTGGATTGATTATTCATGGGATTAAGCATAACAGGGG